>JAMKYM010000736.1:0-165024 GCA_026541065.1 Canavalia ensiformis
TTATTCATCGCGATTGACCTGGCTTATTCTCGGCTTCGACTTTGACATTACTGCATCGACTCATTTCGACTTTCGCCGATGTGACTGGAAATCACCATTGGAGTCGATTAGACACAACTTTTCGACGACACATCATCTCCACGACCTACCTTTCATTTCGACCCGATTGGTGGATATTCGACTAATGATTAGGCTAGCAACTCTTCTCAAATTTGGACTTTCAACTTAACTCCTCAGGTTGACTCATTTCGACCTTTCTCAATGACTTCAATCGACAACCAATGGAATATAGTAAACACTACCTTTTTAAACACAATGGCTTCATCTTGAGTCTACTCGATCGACGATCAATAGCTTCGTCTCATTTCGACTTGACTGTCATGGATTAAGTATCACTCGATCAATTAGACATTGACTTGACTACAAGAATGCGATTGACTCTTTTCGACCAACTTCGGCGTGACTAAATCACCATTGATGTCGACTAGACCAACTTTTCTCGACACAGCGCCATCATCTCGACTCACCTTTCGACTCTGGCGCGATCAGTTTGGACTGGCTTCGACTAATCACGATTCGATGCAACTACTCGACTAAACTTCGACTTGACTACACTCGTTCGACCTTCGACTTTCCTCGGCGTGACTTCGTCACCATTGAGTCGACTAAAACACAACTTTTCTCGACACGACGCTTCATGCGACTCCTTGCCGCAGACTCGACCAGACAAAGTGGACTTCGATTCGACTCGGCTCCGTCTCATCGCGGTTCGGTGCAACTCTGCTCGGCTCGATTTTCAACTTGACTACTCCGGTCCGACTCGCTTGACTTTCCTCGACGGGACTCGTCACCATTGGAGTCGACTAGACACGACTTTTCTCGATTGACTTGCTTCATCGCTCTTCGCTGGGTCGATCAAACTCGGCTGGACTCGGCCCTCGGTCGACTCCTCAACTTTTGATTCGGATCTGTGACTCTTCTTGGAGGTTGACAGACTTTTCTACACTATTCGACTTTCCCGCGACTTTCCTCGACGGAGCTTTCGTCACTCAGAGCCAAACTCGACTCCAACTTTTCGACGATGTCGATCTTGACTTTCCTTTCGACTCGACTTCTCTAAACTCGAGTTGACTCGACTTCGACTCATGCAGTTCGACTCAACTCTTCTCGTCGACTTTCCAACTTACACCTCACTCGACTGCTCGACTTTCCTCGGCGTGACTCGGTGCGGCATTGGAGTCGACCAAACACAACATTTTCTCGACACGACGCTTCGCCGCCTCGACTCTGCTCGACTCGGCAGGCGGGCTCCACTCGACAAAGCTCATCGCGATTAAACCCAACTATTCTTCCGGCTTTCGACTTTCAACTTGACTACCCTCGGTCGACTCAGCTCGACTTTCCTCGCGGGACTCGTCACCATTGGAGTTGACTAGACACAACTTTCTCGACATAACGCATCATCTCCGACTCTGCTCTCCTCGATTAGACTCGGGTCCGCTCGGACTTCATCATGATTCGATACAACTCTTCTCATTTCGACTTTCAACTTGCCTACCTCGGTCGACTCACTTTCGACTTTCTCGACGGGACTCGTCACCATTGGAGTTGACAACTAGACACAACTTTTCTCGACACACGATCATTCATCTGACTACGATAGGCTCGACCGACTCGGCGGGACTAGGCTCTTCTCATCGACATTCGACGCTGCCACTTTGCTCGGCTCGACTTTCGACTGACTACGCTGCGGTCGTTCACTACCGACTTTCCTCGGCGGGATGTTCGTCACCGGTGGAGTCGACTAGACACGACTTTCTCGACACGGCGATTCATCATCTCGACTCGGCCAGGCTCGGCAGAGTCGGCCGCTCGGCTCAACTCATCGTAGTTCGACTCCAACTCTTCTCGCTTGACTTTCAACTTGACTACATTCGATGCGACTCTCGACTTTTCTCGCGAGTGGACTCTCACCATTGGAAGTCGACCAGACACAACTTTCTCGACACGGCGCATCATCCCGACTCTCGATTCGACCCGGCTCGGCTCGACTCCGCGTTCGATACCTCTGCTCGACTACATGGCAATTCCGGCCTTTCCTCGGCGTGACTCTTCGTGAGTCAATTCGATAAAACTTTCCTCGACTACACGTCTGCTCTGGTCGACTCGACTCGACTTTCACCGACCGACTCGTCGATCCATGGAGTCGGCTCGAAACTTGACTACACTCGGTCGACACGCCCAACTTTCATCGACTCCACTGGGAACTTTCACGAGGATTCGTTGATCGATTCTAAACTCGACCGACTTCGGCTCGACTCGACTTTCGGATTCGACTCAACCATTCCGATCCAGCTCGACTTTCAACTTGACTACCCTCCGGTCCGACTTCAGAGCTTTCCTCGGCGTGACTGCGTCGTGAAGTTGTCGACCGGACACAACTTTTCTCGACACGACGGTTCATCTCGACTCTTCTAGGAACCGACTAAAAACCGGCTCGGCTCGACTCATCGCAGTTCGGTGCAACTCTGCTCAGCTCGACTTTCAACTTGACTACCTCAGTCGACTAAAGCTTCGGCTTTCCTCGGCGGGACTCGTCACCATTGGAGTCGACTAGACACTGACTTTTCTCGACACGACGCTTCGTTCTCGACTGGTGGACTCGACCAGGCTCGAATCGACCCGGCTCGACTCGACTCATGCGATTCGACGCAGCAATTCTCGGCTCGACTTTCAACTTGACTACACTCCAGGTCGACTCGCCGACCTTTCCTCGACGGACTCGTGACCAATGGAGTCGACCGGACATGACTTTTCTCGACGGCGCTTCATCTCCCGACTACGCTGGGCTCGACCTGACTCGGCTGGACTCGGCCGGCTCGACTCGACGATCGAAGTTCGGCGCAACTCGACTCGGCTCGACTTTCAACTACACTACACTCCAGTCGACTCGACTTTCCTCGACGGGACTCGTCACCATTGGAGTCAACCAACACGACTTTCTCGACACGACGTTTCATCGCCCGACTACGCTAGACTCGACCCGACTTGGCTTGGACTCGACTTGGCTCGACTGCGACTCATTGCGGTTCGGGAACTCTACTCGGCTCGACTTTCAACTTGACTACACTCTCCGGTCGACTCCGCTCGACTTTCCTCGGCGTGACTCGTCACCATTGGAGTTGACTAGACACAACTTTTCTCGACACGACGCTTCATCGCTTGACCTTGCTCGACTCGACCCGACTCGGCTGGACTCGACTCATCGGATCGACTCGTCTCATCGGTTGGCGCAACTCTAGACACGGCTCGACTTTCAAGCTTAACTACTGCTCGTCAGGTCGACTGTGCGACTCGAGCTTTCTGAGATCGGGTGACTCGTCGACCATTGGAGTACACCGGACAAACCTTTTCTCGACACGGCTTCACCATTTGAGTCGACTAGACTTCGACCTTTCGACTCGGCTGGATCTCCTTACTCGCTCGACTCGACTCATTTTTCGAGCCACTCTAATCTCGACTTTCCACTTGACTACACTAGTCCGACTCGCCCTTTCGACTTTCCTCGACGTGACTCGTCACCATTGGAGTCGACTAGACACAACTTTTCTCGACACGAAGCGTCTCGTGGACTCTGCTAGACTGCGACGGATCTCGGCTGGTCTCGACCCGCTCGACTCGTCTCATCGCGATTCGATGCAACTCCTTGCTCATTTCGACTTTCAACTTGACTACACTCCGGTCGACTACGCCTCGACTTTCCTCGACGGGACTCGTCACCATTGGAGTCGGTAGACACAACTTTCTCGACACGACGCTTCATGCATCGTCTAACTGCTCACTCGACCCCGGCTCGGCTGGACTCGGCTCGACTCGACTCATTCGCGAATTTCGACGCAACTCTTCGCTCGACTTTCAGGGCGGGACTACCTGGAGTTCGACTCGACTTTCCTCGACGGGACTCGTCACCATTGGAGTCGACCGAGACAAGACTTTTCTCGACCTTCGACGTTCATCGCCCGACTGCTTCGCTTTCGACCCAACTCGGGACTTGACTCGACCGGCCATTCTCGACTCATCGTGATTCGACGCAACTCGCACTCGGCTCGACTTTCAACTTGACTACACTCGGTCGACTCATGAGCTTTCCTCGACGGGACTCGTCACCATTGGAGTCGACGAGACACAACTTTTCTCGACACGACGACTTCATGCATCTCGACTAGCTCGGCTCGGGCTCGGTGACTCGACTGGATCGACTCGACTCATCGCGATTCGACGCAACCCTCTCGGCTCGGCTTTCAACTTGACTACCTCGTGACTCCTCTCGACTTTCCTCGACGGACTCGTCCCCGTGGGTCGAAAGACAAAACTTTTCTCGACACGACGCTTCATCGCTCCTCTCTGCTAGATTTCAGCCCGAGCTGGCTGGACTCGTCCTGCTCGAGCTCACCTCATCGCGGTTCGATGCAGTACTCTCCTCGACTCGACTTTCAACTTGACTACACTCCGTCGACTCATGCTCGACTTTCCTCGACGGGACTCGTCACCATTGGAGTCGACTAGACACAACTTTCTCGACATGACGCTTCATCGACTCTGCTCAGACTCGGCCCGACTCGGACTCGACACGGCTCGACTCGGCTCATTCGCCGTTCGCCTGCTTTTCTCTCTTCTCAGCTGTAGACTCGACTCGGCTCGACTTTCAACTTGACTACACTCCGGTCGACTCGCTGGAGGCTTTCTCGACGGGACTCGTCACCATTGGAGTCGACTAGACACAACTTTTCTCGACACGACGCTTCATCTTGACTCTGCTCGACTTTTCCAGGCCTCGATTGGACTCGGCTCCCTCGATTCGACTCATCGCATTTCGACTGCAACTCGCTCGGCTCGACTTTCAACTTGACTACACTCCAGTCGACTCTCCCCGACTTTCCTCGACGGGACTCGTCACCATTGGAGTCGACTAGACACAACTTTTCTCGACACGACGCTTCATCTTTTGACTTGCTGGACTCGGCCAGAGCTCGGCTGGACTCGGCCGGACTCGACTCGACTCATCGGAGTTCGGTGCTCTCTTCTCGGAGCTCGACTTTCAACTTGACTACACTCCGGTCGACTCGCCTCGGCTTTCCTCGACGGACTCGTCACCATTGGAGTCGACCGGACACAACTTTTCTCGACACGACGCTTCATCTCCACTCTCGACTTGACCAGGCTCGGCTAGGCCTCGACCGGCTCGACTCGTACGGTTAGGTGCAACTCCTCGGCTTGGCTTTCAGCTTGACTACACTCCCGGTCGGAAGCTCGGACTTTCCTCGCGGGACTCGTCACCATTGGAGTCGGACCAGGCACCTTTCTCGACCACGGCGCTTCATAAAGACTAGACTCGACCCAGCTCGGCTGGACTCGGCTCGGCCAACTCGACTCGACTCGGTTCGCGCCACTGTGCTCGGCTCGACATTTCAACTTGACTACGCTCGGTCGTCTCCGCCGACTTTCCTCGGCGTGACTCGTCACCATTCGGTCGACTAGATGACACAACTTTTCTCACGACGATTTGTCGTGGCTCGAGTGGATCGATCTCGACTTTTATTCGGTGCGGACTCGGCTTGGCTTTCAGCGACTCATCCGATTCGCAGACTCTTCTCGGGCTCGACTCGAGCCTCAACTTGACTACCTCCGATTCGACTCCGCCTCGACTTTCCTCGCGGACTCGTCACCAATGGTCGACCGGACACAACTTTCCTCGACACGATTCGTTTGGATCCGGATAAATTTTCTCGGACTTGAATCGACTCCTCGACTCGGCTCGACTCTTCGACTCATCGCGATTCGGTGCGCTCGCTCGACTCGACTTCAACTTGACTACACTCTTCCGACTCGCCCGACTTTCCTCGACGGGACTCGTGACCATTGGAGTCGACTAGACACAACTTTCTCGACACGACGCTTCATCTCGACTCTTAGACCCGAGCTCGGCTGGACTCGACCGGCTCGACTCGACTCATCGCGGTTCGACTCGGCTACCCTCGGCTCGACTTTCAACTGACTACCTCTCGGTCGACTCGCTCGACTTTCCTCGGCGTGACTTCGTCACCATTGGAGTCGACCGGACAAAACTTTTCTCGACACGACGCTTCATCTGCCTTCTGCTCGACTCGACCGGTCCGGCTAGACTCGGCAGGCTCGACTTGGCTCATCGCGGTTCGACGCATCTCCTCGCAGCTCGACTTTCAACTTGACTACACTCCGGTCGACTCCGCCCAACTTTCCTCGACGGGACTCGTCACCAATGGAGTCGACCAGACACAACTTTTCTCGACACGACATGCGTTTCATCTCCTGACTGCTAGACTCGACCGACTCGTGGACTCGACCGGACTCGACTCGACTCGCGATTCGACGCGGCTACTTCTCGGCTCGACCTTCAACTTGACTACACTCGGTCGACTCGCGACTTTCCTCGACGGGACTCGTGACCATTGGAGTCGACTAGACACGACTTTCTCGACACGACGCTTCATCGGCGACTCGAGGCTCGGCAGGCTGGGTCGGACTCGGACTCGACCGGCTCGACTCGACTCATCGCATTTCGACGCAACTCTTGGCTCGGCTCGATTTTCAACTTGACTACACTCCGTCGACTCCTCGACTTCCTCGACGGGACTCGTGACCATTGGAGTCGACTAGAACACAACTTTCTCGACACGACGCTTCATCGCTATGACTACGATGACTCGACCCGAGCTCGGGTCGGACTCGACTCGACTCGACTCATCGCGTTCATCCCAACTCTTCTCGGCTCGACTTTCAACTTGACTACACTCCGGACTTCGACTTTCCTCGACGGGACTCGTCACCATTGGAGTCGAGTAGACACAACTTTTCTCGACACGACGCTTCATCTTGATCTGCTTCGATTCGACTCGACTCGGGCTCGGCTCGGCTCGATTCGATTCGCCACTCGTGCTCGGCTCGACTTTCACTTGACTACACTCGGTCGACTCTCGCCGACTTTCCTCGACGGGACTCGTCACCATTGGAGTCGACCAGACACAACTTTTCTCGACTTCATCACCTCGCTAACTCTACTCGACTCGGCGACTCGGCTGGACTCGGCTCGGCTCGGCTCGACTCATCGCGGTTCGACGGCTAACTCTTCTCGACTTGGCTTTCAACTTGACTACACTCCGGTCGACTCCGCCCAACTTTCCTCGACGGGACTCGTCACCGTTGGAGTCGACCAGACACAATTTTTCTCGACACGACGCTTCATCTCTTTCTGCGGATAGACTCGGCCCGACTCGGCTCGACTCGGCTCGACTCGACTCATCATGATTCGACGCAACTGCCGGCTCGACTTTCAACTTGACTACACTCCGGTCGACTCCGCTCGAACTTTCCTCGACGGGACTCGTCACCATTGGAGTCGACCAGACACAACTTTTCTCGACACGACGCTTCATCGCCTCTAGACTTCTGCTCGACTAAACCCAGATTCGGCTGGACTCGGCTCGGCTCGACTCGACTCATCGGTTCGGTCGCACTCTTCTCGGCTCGACTTTCAACTTGACTACACTCCGGTCGACTCCGCTCGACTTTCCTCGACGTGACTCGTCACCATTGGAGTCGACTAGACACAACTTTTCTCGACACGACGCTTCATCTCCTGCTAGCTCGACCCGACTCGGCTGGACTCGACCGGCTCGACTCGACTCATCGCAGTTCGACGCAACTCTGCTCAGCTCGACTTTCAACTTGACTACACTCCGGTCGACTCCGCCCAACTTTCCTCGACGGGACTCGTCACCATTGGAGTCGACCAGACACAACTTTTCTCGACACGACGCTTCATCGCCCGATCTGCTCGACATCGACTCGACCCGACTCAGGCTTGGACTCGACTCATCGCATTTCCTCTTCGTTCGGCTCGACTTTCCAACTTGACTTCTCGGTCGACTCGACCTCGACTTTCCTCGACGGGACTCGTCACCATTGGAGTCGACTCGGACACTTTCATTCTCGACACGACGCTTCATCGACTCCTCGACTCGACTGCTGGACTCGACTCGACTCGGTTGGACTCGACTCTCGACTAATCGAGTTCAATGCAACTCTGCGGCTCGACTTTCAACTTGACTACCTCGGTCGACTCCGCTCGACTTTCCTCGACGTGACTCGTCACCATTGGAGTCGACTAAGACACAACTTTCTCGACACGAGCTTCATCGACTGATTCTCTTCGGCTCGACTCGGCTGGGGCTCGACCGGCTCGACAGGCTCGAGTGGGCTCCTCTCGAGGCTCGACTCATCACATTTGACTCCTTCTGCTCGGCTCGACTTTCAACTTGACTACACTCGAGTCGACTCGCTCGACTTTCCTCGACGGGACTCGTCACCATTGGAGTCGACTAGACACAACTTTTCTCGACACGACGCTTCGTCGTCGGACTGCTAGACTCGACCTGACTCGGCTCGACTCGGCCGGCTCGACTCGACTCATCGCGATTCGATGCAAACTCTGCTCGGCTCGGCTTTCAACTTGACTACCTCGGTCGACTCGCTCGACGTTTTCTCGACGGGTGACTCGTCACCATGGGTCGACTAGACACAACTTTCTCGACACGGCGCCGTCGACTACACTCCGCAGACTCGACTCGTCCGAATCGGCTGGACTCGCCGGCTCGACTTGACGACTCACCGCGTGATTCGGTGCACTCGCTCGGCTCGACTTTCAACTTGGACTACACTCGGTCGACTCGCTCGACTTTCCTCGGCGGGACTCGTCACCATTGGAGTCGGACTCGACACAACTTTCTCGACACGGCCGCTTCATCGCTTGACTCTGCTCGACTCGACCCGCTCGGCTGGACTCGACCTCGGCTTTCGACTCGACTCATCGCGGTTCGACGCAACTCTTCTCGGCTCGACTTTTCAACTTGACTACACTCGGTTGACTCGCTCGACTTTCCTCAACGTGACTCGTCACCATTGGAGTCGACTAGACACGGCATTTCTCGACACGGCTTCATCGCCGACTCTGCTACGACTTGTTCGACTCGGTTGGACTCGACCGGCTCGACTCGACTCATCGCAGTTCGACGCAACTCTTCTCAGCTCGACTTTCAATTTGACTACACTTCGGTCGACTCTCGACTTTCCTCGACGTGACTCGTCACCATTGGAGTCGACTAAGACACTTTTCTCGAAACGACGTTTCATCTCGACTCGCTCGACTTTCGACCCGACTTCGGACTGGACTCAATTTGGGCTCGACTCGACTCATCGCAGTTTGACGCAACTCTTCTCAGCTCGACTTTCAACTTGACTACACTTCGGTCGACTCCGCTCGACTTTCCTCGACGGACTCGTCACCATTGGAGTCGACTAGACACAACTTTTCTCGACACGACGCATCATCTCCGACTCTGGGCTCGACTTTCAACTCGGCTCGACCATTGGAGTCGACTCGGCTCGGCTCGATTAATCGCGGTTCAACGCAACTCTTCGACTCATCACTTCGACATTCAATTTGACTACACTTCGGTCGACTCCGCTCGACCTTCCTCGACGTGACTCGTCACCATTGGAGTCGACTAGACAAAACTTTCTCGACACGACGCTTCGT
Source organism: Canavalia ensiformis (assembly GCA_026541065.1). Lineage (NCBI taxonomy): Eukaryota > Viridiplantae > Streptophyta > Magnoliopsida > Fabales > Fabaceae > Canavalia > Canavalia ensiformis. Next base: position 9,635 of record JAMKYM010000736.1, read on the forward strand.
CGCCTAACTCTGCTAGACTCGACCCGACTCGGCTGGACTCGCATTTCGACTCGACTCATTGCTCGTTGAGTTTGACGCTGACTCTTCTCAGCTCGACTTTCAACTTGACTACACTCGATCGACTCCGCCCGACTTTCCTCGACGGGACTCGTCACCATTGGAGTCGACCAGACACAACTTTTCTCGACACGACGCTTCATTCCGGACTAGACTTGACCCGACTCGGCTGGACTCGACCCGGCTCGACTCGACTCATCGCAGTTCGATGCAACTCTGCTCAGCTCGGCTTTCAACTTGACTACACTCCGGTCGACTCTGCCCGACTTTCCTCGACGGGACTCGTCACCATTGGAGTCGACCAGACACAACTTTCTCGACACGACGCTTCATCTCCCCTCGATGGGCTCGGCTCGACTCGGCTGGACTCGACCGGCTCGGCTCGACTCATCGCGGTTCGACGCAACTCTGCTCGGCTCGACTTTCAACTTGACTACACTCAATTCGGTCGACTCTCACTTTCCTCGCGTGACTCGTCACCATTGGAGTCGACCGGACACAACTTTCTCGACACGACGATGCTTCATCGCTGACTCTGCTCGACTCGACCCGGCTCGGCTGGACTCGACCAGCTCGACTCGACTCATCGCGGTTCGGTGCGCAACTGCCACTCTCGGCTCGACTTTCAACTTGACTACACTCAGTCGACTCGCCGACCTTTCCTCGCGGGACTCGTCACCATTGGAGTCGACTAGACACAACTTTCTCGACACGACGCATCATCTCCTGACTCTGCTCGACTCGACCCGATTCGGCTGGACTCGACCGGCTCGACTCGACTCATCAGTTCGATTCGCGCAACTCTTCTCGGCTCGACTTTCAACTTGACTACACTGATCGGTCAACTCAGCTCGACTTTCCTCGACGCGTGACTCGTCACCATTGGAGTCGACTAGACAAAACTTTTCTCGACACGACCGGCTTCGTCGATTTTTGACTCTCTAGACTCGACTCAACTCACTGGACTCGACCCGGCTCTCGACTCATCGCGGTTCGGCTCGAGTACACGCTTCGCTTTCGACTTTCAACTTGACTACACTCCGTCGACTCCGCCGGACTTTCCTCGACGGGACTCGTCACCATTGGAGTCGACCGGACACAACTTTTCTCGACACGACGCTTCATCGCGGACTCTACTACGCTGGAGCTCGGTCGGTGTGGACTCGACCTTGCTCGACTCGACTCATCGCAGTTCGATGCAACCATTTCGACTTTCAATTTGACTACACTCCGGTCGACTGTTCGACTTTTCCTCGGCGGGACTCGTCACCATTGGAGTCGACTAGACACAACTTTCTCGAAACGACGCTTCATGCTGGCTCTCTCCCTCGACTCGAGCCGACTCGGCTCGACTTCGGCTCGGCTCGACTCATCGTTGTTGGATGCACTCTCACTCGGCTCGACTTTCAACTTGACTACACTCTGGTCGACTCGCTCGACTTTCCTCGACGTGACTCGTCACCATTGGAGTCGACCCACACTGACTTTCTCGACCACGACGTTTCATCGCGACTCTAGACTCGGCCGGACTCGGCCTGGACTCGACTTCATCGGCTCGCTCGACTCATCGCGATTCGACGCCACTCTTTCTCTCAACTCGACTTTCAACTTGACTACACTCCCGGTCGACTCCGCTCGACTTTCCTGGACGGGACTCGTCACCATTGGAGTCGACTAGACACAACTTTCTCGACACGATGCTTCATCGCGACTTCTGCGGCCTCGACCCGACTCGTTCGGCTCGACCGGCTCGACTCGACTCATCGCGATTCGTCGCTCTTCACTGCTCGACTTTCAACTTGACTACGCTCTCGACTCGCTCGACTTTCCTCGACGGGACTCGTCACCATTGGAGTCGACTAGACACAACTTTCTCGACACGACGTATCATCTTGACTACGCTCGACCTTCTCGACTCGGTCGACTCGGCTGGACTCACCTTGCTCGACTCGACTCATCGCGATTCGACGTGACTCTTCTCTTCTCGACTTTCAACTTGACTACACTCCAGGTCGACCTTGCTCGACTTTCCTCGACGTGACTCGTCACCATTGGAGTCCACTGACACAACTTTCTCGACACGACGCTTCGCTCATCTCCGACTCTGCTCGGCCGACCCGTCCTCGACTCGACCGGCTCACTCGACTCATCGCGTTCGACGCAACTCTTCTCGGCTCGACTTTCAACGGACTACCTCGGTCGCTCAACTCGACTTTCCTCGACGTGACTCGTCACCATTGGAGTCGACTAGACACAACTTTCTCAACACCACGCATCATCTCTTCGACTCTGCTCGACTTGCCCCGACTTGGACTCGGGCTCGACTTCGACTCATCGCGGTTCGATGCAACTCTTCTGCCGGCTCGACTTTCAACTTGACTACACTCCGGTCGACTCGACCTTTCCTCGACGTGACTCGTCACCATTGGAGTCGACTAGACCAAGTTTTCTCGACACGATGCTTCATCTCTGACTTCTCTCGACTCGGCTAGAGCTCGGTTGGACTCGACTCGACTCATTCGAGTTCCGGTTCGCGCAACTCTGCTCAGCTCGACTTTCAACTTGACTACACTCGGTCGGCTCGCTGACTTTCCTCGACGGGACTCGTCACCATTGGAGTCGACGGACACAGCTTTTCTCGACACGACGCTTCATCGCGACTCGCTCGACTCGACCCGGCTACACTCTCCACTCGACTCGACTCATCCGGTTCGACGCAACTTGCTCGGCTCGACTTTCAACTTGACTACACTGCGGTCGACTCTGTTTGACTTTCCTCGCGGACTCGTCACCATTGGAGTCGACTAGACACAACTTTTCTCGACACGATGGCTTATGTCCGACTCTGACCTTTCGGTTCGACTCGACCCGATTCGGTTGGACTCGATCGACTCGACTCGACTCATCGCGGTTCGACGCAACTCTGCTCGGCTCGACGACGCATTCAACTTGACTACACTCCGGTCGACTCCGCTCGACCTTCCTCGACGTGACTCGTCACCATTGGAGTCGACTAGACACAACTCTTCTCGACACGACGCATCATCTCTTGACTCTGCTCGACTCGACCCGATTCGGCTGGACTCGACTCGACTAATCGCAGTTCGACGCAACTCTTCTCAGCTCGACTTTCAACTTGACTACACTCCACTCGACTCCGCTCGACTTTCCTCGACGTGACTCGTCACCATTGGAGTCGATTAGACACAACTTTTCTCGACACGACAAACATCTCCGCGACTCGCTCGACTCGACCCGACTCGGATGGACTCGACTCGACTCATCGCAATTCGACGCCACTCTGCTCAGCTCGACTTTCAACTTGACTACACTCCGGTCGACTCCGCTCGACTTTCCTCGACGTGACTCGTCACCATTGGAGTCGAGTAGACACAACTTTTCTCGACACGACGCATCATCTCCTGACTCTGCTCGACTCGACCCGTCTCGGTGGACTCGACCCGGCTCGACTCGACTCATCGCGGTTCGCATTTCGCACTCTGCTCAGCTCGACTTTCAACTTGACTACACTCGGTCGACTCCGCCCGACTTTCCTCGACGGGACTCGTCACCATTGGAGTCGACCAGACACAACTTTCTCGACACGACGCTTCATCGCTTGACTCTGCTAGACTCGACCCAACTCGGCTGGACTCGACCGGCTCGACTCGACTCATCGCAGTTCGACGCAACTCTGCTCAGCTCGACTTTCAACTTGACTACACTCCGGTCGACTCCGCTCGACTTTCCTCGACGTGACTCGTCACCATTGGAGTCGACTAGACACAACTTTCTCGACACGACGCTTCATCTTCGACTTCTCACTCGGCTCGACCGGCTCAATTTGGACTCGACCCGGCTCGACTCGCTCATCATGCGGTTCGACCAACTCGCTCGGCTCGACTTTCAACTTGACTACACTCGGTCGACTCGCTCGACTTTCCTCGACGGGACTCGTCACCATTGGAGTCGACTAGACACAACTTTCTCTCGACACAATGCTTCATCTCTTGATAACTCTGCTCGACTCGACCCGGTGGACTCGGCCCGGCTCGACTCGACTCATCGCGGTTCGACGCACTCTGCTCGGCTCGACTTTCAACTTGACTACACTCGTCGACTCTTCGACTTTCCTCGACGGACTCGTCACCATTGGAGTCGACTAAGACACGGCTTTCTCGACACGACGCTTCATCCCGACTGCTCGACTCGTCCCTCGACTCGGCTCGGCTCGGCTCAACTCGACTCATCGCGGTTCGACGCAACTCTTCTCGGCTTTCGACTTTCAACTTGACTACCCTCGGCTCGACTCTCGACTTTCCTCGACGTGACTCGTCACCATTGGAGTCGACTAGGACACAACTTTTCTCGACACGATGCTTCATCTCGACTCACGCTCGACTCGACCCCTCTTGGCTGGCCTCGACTCGGCTCGACTCGACTCATCGCAGTTCGATGCAACTCTGCTCAGCTCGACTTTCACTTGACTACACTCGATCGACTGCTCGACTTTCCTCGATGGACTCGTCACCATTGGAGTCGACTAGACACAACTTTTCTCGACACGTATCATCTTCGACTCGACCGACTCGACTCGACCTCGGCTTCGGACTCTTCGACCGGCTCGACTCGACGAAACTCTGCTCAACTCGACTTTCAACTTGACTACACTCCCGGTCGACTCGCTCGACTTTCCTCGACGTGACTCGTCACCATTGGAGTCGACCTAGACCAACTTTCTCGACACGACGCTTCATCTCCTGACTACGTGCTCGACTCGACCCGGATGGACTCGACTCGACTCATCGCAATTCGACGCCACTCTGCTCAGCTCGACTTTCAACTTGACTACACTCTCGGTCGACTCGCTCGACTTTCCTCGACGTGACTCGTCACCATTGGAGTCGACTAGACACAACTTTTCTCGACACGATGCTTCATCTCCTGACTCTGCTCGACTCGACCCGACTCGGCTGGATCGACTCGGCTCGACTCGACTCATCGCAATTCGACGCAACTCTGCTCAGCTCGACTTTCAACTTGACTACACTCGGTCGACTCGCTCGACTTTCCTCGACGTGACTCGTCACCATTGGAGTCGACTAGACACAACTTTTCTCGACACGACGCATCATCTCCTGACTCTTTGCTCGACCCGATTAGTTGGAATCGACTCGACCCGGCTCGACTTCGACTAATCGCGGTTCGACGCATCTCTCTCAACTCGACTTTCAACTTGACTACACTCCGCTCGACTTTCCTCGACGTGACTCGTCACCATTGGAGTCGACTAGACACAACTTTTCTCGACACGATGCCAATCATCTCGACTCTCGACTTCGACTCTGGCTCGACTCGGCTCGACTCGACTCATCGCGATTCGACGCCACTCTGCTCGGCTCGACTTTCAACTTGACTACACTCGGTCGACTCGCTCGACTTTCCTCGACGTGACTCGTCACCATTGGAGTCGACTAGACACAACTTTTCTCGACACGACGCTTCATCGCCTGACCACGCTCCACTCGACCCGACTCGACAGGACTCGGCTCGACTCGACTCATCGCGGTTCGACGCACTCTCCGCTCGGCTCGACTTTCAACTTGACTACACTCGGTCGACTCGCTCGACCTTTCCTCGACGTGACTCGTCACCATTGGAGTCGACTAGACACAACTTTTCTCGACACGATGCTTCATCTCCCGACTCTCTCGACTCAGACCGGATTCCACTTGGACTCGACCTTCGGCTCGACTCGACTCATCGGTTCGACGCACAACGCTCGGCTCGACTTTCAACTTGACTACACTCCGGTCGACTCCGCTCGACTTTCCTCGACGTGACTCGTCACCATTGGAGTCGACAAGACACAACTTTTCTCGACACGATGCATCATCTCCTGACTTTGCTCGACTCGACCCGATTCGGTTGGACTCGACCCGGCTCGACTCGACTAATCGCAGTTCGACGCAACTCTTCTCAGCTCGACTTTCAACTTGACTACACTCCGGTCGACTCGCTCGACTTTCCTCGACGTGACTCGTCACCATTGGAGTCGACTAGACACAACTTTCTCGACACGACGCATCATCTCCGACTCTCTCGACTTCGACCCGACTCGGTGGACTCGACTCGGCTCGACTCGACTCATCGCGATTCGCGCAACTCTACGCTCGGCTCGACTTTCAACTTGACTACACTCCGGTCGACTCCACTCGACTTTCCTCGACGTGACTCGTCACCATTGGAGTCGACTAGACACAACTTTTCTCGACACGACGCTTCATCTCTGACTTTGATAGACTCGACTTCGACCGGACTCGACTCGACTCGACTCATCATCGAGTTCGACGCCACTCTTTCGGCTCGACTTTCAACTTCACTACCAATGGGTCGACTCGCTCGACTTTCCTCGACGTGACTCGTCTCATTGGAGTCGACTAGACACAACTTTTCTCGACACGACGCTTCATCGTCGACTCGACTCGACTCGGACCCGGACTTGACTGGACTCGGACTCGGCTCGACTCGACTTGACTCATCGCCTTCGACTAGATTCGACGCCACTCTTCTCGGCTCGACTTTCATCTTGACTACACTCCGGTCGACTCCGCTCGACTTTCCTCGACGTGACTCGTCACCATTGGAGTCGACTAGACACAACTTTTCTCGACACGACCAATCATTCCTGACACAACTGCTCGACTCGACTCGGCTCGGGGACTCGACCCGGCTCGACTCGACTCATCGCGGTTCGACGCCACTCTTTTAGGCTCGACTTTCAACTTGACTACACTCCGGTCGACTCTGCTCGACTTTCCTCGACGTGACTCGTCACCATTGGAGTCGACTAGACACAACTTTTCTCGACACGACGCTTCATCGCTGACTCTGCTCGACTCGACCTGGCTGGACTCGACTCGGCTCGGACTCACTCATCGCAGTTCGACGCAGCCTCGACTCGGCTCGACTTTGACTTGACTACACCGGTCGACTCGCTCGACTTTCCTCGACGTGACTCGTCACCATTGGAGTCGACAAAGCTTTCTCGACACGATGCTTCATCTTGACTCTCGACTCGACTCGATTCGGCTGGACTCGACTCGGCTCGACTTGACTCATCGCGATTCACGCGCAACTCTTCTCAGCTCGACTTTCAACTTGACTACACTCCGGTCGACTCGCTCGACTTTCCTCGACGTGACTCGTCACCATTGGAGTCGACTAGACACAACTTTTCTCGACACGACGCTTCATCTTTGACTTTGCTCGACTCGACTCGACCCGGCTCGGACTCGGCTTCGGCTCGACTCGACTCATCGTAGTTCGACCCAACTCTTCTCGGCTCGACTTTCAACATGACTACACTCGGTCGACTCGTTCGACTTTCCTCGACGGACTCGTCACCATTGGAGTCGACTAGACACAACTTTTCTCGACACGACGCTTCATCTCCCTCCTGCTCGACTCGAGCTCGGTTGCTCTTGACTCGACCCGGCTCGAGAGTCGACTCATCATCGAGTTCGACGCAACTCTTCTCAGCTCGACTTTCAACTTGACTACACTCCGTCGACTCGCTCGACTTTCCTCGACGTGACTCGTCACCATTGGAGTCGACTAAACACAACTTTTCTCGACACGACGCTTCATCTCCTGACTCTGCTCGACTCGACCTCGGCTTGGACTCGACTCGGCTCGACTCGACTCATCGCGGATTCGACGCACTCTGCTCGACTCGACTTTCAACTTGACTACACTCCGCTCGACTTTCCTCGACGTGACTCGTCACCATTGGAGTCGACTAGACACAACTTTTCTCGACACACGACCTTCATCTCTCTGCTCGACTCACCGACTCGGCTCGACCTCGGCTCGGCTCGGCTCGACTCACTCGCGTTCGACGTCACTCTGCTCGGCTCGACTTTCAACTTGACTACACTCGGTCGACTCGCTCGACTTTCCTCGACGTGACTCGTCACCATTGGAGTCGACTAGACACAACTTTTCTCGACACGACGCTTCATCGCCTGACTCTGGTCGACTCGACCGACTCGGCTGGACTCGACTCGGCTCGGCTCGACTCATCGCAGTTCGACGCAACTCTGCTCAGCTCGACTTTCAACTTGACTACACTCGGTCGACTCCGCTCGACTTTCCTCGACGTGACTCGTCACCATTGGAGTCGACTAGACACAACTTTTCTCGACACGACGCTTCATCGCCTGACTCTACTCGACTCGACTCGACTCGACTTCAGATCTGGACTCGACTTCCTCGGCTTGACTCGACTCATCGCAGTTCGACGCACTCTTGCTCAGCTCGACTTTCAACTTGACTACACTCGGTCGACTCTGCTCGACTTTCCTCGACGTGACTCGTCACCATTGGAGTCGACTAGACAAAACTTTTCTCGACACGATGCTTCATCGCTGACTCGCTCGACTCGACGACTCGAGTCGGACTCGACTCGGCTCGACTCGACTCATCGCAGTTCGACGCAACTCTTCTCAGCTCGACTTTCAACTTCACTACACTCCGGTCGACTCCGCTCGACTTTCCTCGACGTGACTCGTCACCATTGGAGTCGACTAGACACAACTTTTCTCGACACGACGCTTCATCTTTGACTCTGCTCGACTTCGACCGGCTCGACTCGGTGGACTCGACTCACTTGCTCGACTCGACTCATCGCGGTTCGGCGCCACTGCTCGGCTCGACTTTCAACTTGACTACACTCGGTCGACTCGCCCGACTTTCCTCGACGTGACTCGTCACCATTGGAGTCGACTAGACAAACTTTCTCGACACGACGCTTCATCTCGACTCTGCTCGACTCGACCGACTCGGCTGGACTCGACTCGGCTCGACTCGACTCATCGCAGTTCGACGCCACTCTGCTCAGCTCGACTTTCAACTTGACTACACTCGGTCGACTCCGCTCGACTTTCCTCGACGTGACTCGTCACCATTGGAGTCGACTAGACACAACTTTTCTCGACACGACGCTTCATCGCCTGACTCTGCTCGACTCGACCTGACTCGGCTGGACTGGCTCGGCTCGACTCATCGCGGTTCGACGCAACTCTGCTCGACTCGACTTCCAACTTCACTACACTTGGTCGGCTCGCTCGACTTTCCTCGCGTGACTCGTCACCATTGGAGTCGACTAGACACAACTTTTCTCGACACGACGCTTCATTGCTGACTGCTGCTCGACTCGCCGCTCGACTCGGCTCGCCCTCGCTCGACTCGACTCATCGCGAGTTCGACGCAACTCTTCCTCGGCTCGACTTTCAACTTGACTACACTCGATCGACTCGGCTCGACTTTCCTCGACGTGACTCGTCACCATTGGAGTCGACTAGACACAACTTTTCTCGACACGATGCTTCATCTCCTGACTCTGCTCGACTCGACCCGACTCGGCTGGATCGACTCGGCTCGGCTCGACTCATCGCAGTTCGACGCCACTCTGCTCAGCTCGACTTTCAACTTGACTACACTCGGTCGACTCGCTCGACTTTCCTCGACGTGACTCGTCACCATTGGAGTCGACTAAACACAACTTTTCTCGACACGACGCTTCATCGCATGACTCTGCTCCACTCGACCCGTCTAGGCTGGACTCGACTCGACTCATCGCAGTTCGACGCCACTCTGCTCAGCTCGACTTTCAACTTGACTACACTTCGGTCGACTCCGCTCGACTTTCCTCGACGTGACTCGTCACCATTGGAGTCGACTAAACACAACTTTTCTCGACACGACGCTTCGTCGGCTCGACTCTGCTCGACTCGACCCAACTAGGCTACACTCGACTCGACTCATCGCAGTTCGACGCAACTCTGCTCAGCTCGACTTTCAACTTGACTACACTCGGTCGACTCCGCTCGACTTTCCTCGACGTGACTCGTCACCATTGGAGTCGACTAGACACAACTTTTCTCGACACGATGCTTCATCGCCTGACTCTGCTCGACTCGACCCGACTTCGGCTGGACTCGACTCGGCTCGACTCGACTCATCGCAGTTCGACGCCACTTTCTTCGGCTCGACTTTCAACTTGACTACACTCCGGTCGACTCCGCTCGACTTTCCTCGACGTGACTCGTCACCATTGGAGTCGACTAGACACAATTTTCTCGACACGACGCTTCATCGCTCTTGACTCTACTCGACTCGACTCGACTCGGCTCCACTCGACTGGACTCGACTCATCGGTTGACCACTTTGCTCAGCTCGACTTTCAACTTGACTACACTCCGGTCGACTCCTTTCGACTTTCCTCGACGTGACTCGTCACCATTGGAGTCGACTAGACACAACTTTTCTCGACACGACGCTTCATCGCTCGATCTCTCGGCTCGACCCGACTCGCTCTGGACTCGACCCGGCTCGACTCGACTCATCGCAGTTCGACGCCACTCTGCTCAGCTCGACTTTCAACTTGACTACACTCGGTCGACTCGCTCGACTTTCCTCGACGTGACTCGTCACCATTGGAGTCGACTAGACACAACTTTTCTCGACACGACGCTTCATCTCCTGACTCTGCTCGACTCGACCGACTCGGCTGGACTCGACTCGGCTCGACTCGACTCATCTCATCGCAGTTCGACGCAACTCTGCTCAGCTCGACTTTCAACTTGACTACACTCCGGTCGACTCGCTCGACTTTCCTCGACGTGACTCGTCACCATTGGAGTCGACTAGACACAACTTTTCTCGACACGACGCTTCATCGTGACTCTGCTCGACTCGACGCGACTCGGCTGGACTCGACTCGGCTCGACTCGACTCATCGCAGTTCGACGCCAACTCTTCTCAGCTCGACTTTCAACTTGACTACACTCGGTCGACCGCTCGACTTTCCTCGACGTGACTCGTCACCATTGGAGTCGACTAGACACAACTTTTCTCGACACGACGCTTCATCGCCTGACTCTGCTCGACTCGACCCGACTCGGCTGGACTCGACTCGGCTCGACTCGACTCATCGCAGTTCGACGCAACTCTTCTCAGCTCGACTTTCAACTTGACTACACTCCGGTCGACTCCGCTCGACTTTCCTCGACGTGACTCGTCACCATTGGAGTCGACTAGACACAACTTTTCTCGACACGACGCTTCATCTCCTGACTCTGCTCGACTTTCCCGACTCGGACTCGTCACCTGGACTCGACCCGGCTCGACTCGACTCATCGCGCGATTCAACGCAACTTTCTCGGCTCGACTTTCAACTTGACTACACTCCGGTCGACTCGCTCGACTTTCCTCGACCTGACTCGTCACCATTGGAGTCGACTAGACACAACTTTTCTCGACACGACGCTTCATCTCCTTCTCGGCTCGACTCGACCGACTCGGCTGGACTCGACTCGGCTCGACTCGACTCATCGCAGTTCGACGCCACTCTGCTCAGCTCGACTTTCAACTTGACTACACTCGGTCGACTCGCTCGACTTTCCTCGACGTGACTCGTCACCATTGGAGTCGACTAGACATAACTTTTCTCGACACGACGCTTCATCTCCTGACTCTGCTCGACTCGACCGACTCGGCTGGACTCGACTCGACTCATCGCGGCTTCGACGCGGCTCACGTTGCTCAGCTCGACTTTCAACTTGACTACACTCCGGTCGACTCGCTCGACTTTCCTCGACGTGACTCGTCACCATTGGAGTCGACTAGACACAACTTTTCTCGACACGACGCTTCATCTCTTGACTCTGCTCGACTCGACCGACTCGGCTGGACTCGACTTCGGCTCGACTCGACTCAGTTCGACGCACTCTCTCGGCTCGACTTTCAACTTGACTACACTCTGGTCGACTCCGCTCGACTTTCCTCGACGTGACTCGTCACCATTGGAGTCGACTAGACACAACTTTCTCGACACGACGCTTCATCTCCTGACTCTGCTCGACTCGACCCGACTCGGCTGGACTCGACTCGGCTCGACTCGACTCATCGCAGTTCGACGCAACTCTTGCTCAGCTCGACTTTCAACTTGACTACCTCGGTCGACTCCGCTCGACTTTCCTCGACGTGACTCGTCACCATTGGAGTCGACTAGACACAACTTTCTCGACACGACGCTTCATCGCGACTCGACTCTCGACTCGACTCGACCCGACTCGGCTTGGACTCGACTCGGCTCGACTCGACTCATCGTGATTCGACGAAACTCGCTCGCTCGACTTTCAACTTGACTACACTCCGGTCGACTCGCTCGACTTTCCTCGACGTGACTCGTCACCATTGGAGTCGACTAGACAAAACTTTTCTCGACACGACGCTTCATCTCCTGACTCTGCTCGACTCGACCCGACTCGGCTGGACTCGACTCGGCTCGACTCGACTCATCGCAGTTCGACGCAACTCTTCTCAGCTCGACTTTCAACTTGACTACACTCGTCGACTCGCTCGACTTTCCTCGACGTGACTCGTCACCATTGGAGTCGACTAGACACAACTTTTCTCGACACGACGCATCATCTCCTGACTCTGCTCGACTCGACCCGACTCGGCCGGCTCGACTCGACTAATCGCAGTTCGACGCAACTCTTCTCAGCTCGACTTTCAACTTGACTACACTCGGTCGACTCGCTCGACTTTCCTCGACGTGACTCGTCACCATTGGAGTCGACTAGACACAACTTTTCTCGACACGACGCTTCATCGCCTGACTCTGCTCGACTCGACCCGACTCGGCTGGACTCGACTCGGCTCGACTCGACTCATCGCAGTTCGACGCAACTCTGCTCAGCTCGACTTTCAACTTGACTACACTCTGGTCGACTCGCTCGACTTTCCTCGACGTGACTCGTCACCATTGGAGTCGACTAGAAAACTTTTCTCGACACGACGCTTCATCGCTCTGACTCTGCTCGACTCGACCCAACTCGGCTCGACTCGACTCGGCTCGACTCGACTCATCGCGGATTCGACGCAACTCTTGACTCGGCTCGACTTTCAACTTGACTACACTCGGTCGACTCGCTCGAGCTTTCTTTCCTCGACGTGACTCGTCACCATTGGAGTCGACTAGACACAACTTTTCTCGACACGACGCTTCATCGCTTCGATTCTCGCTCGACTCGACCCGCTCGGCTCGACTCGCTCGGCTCGACTCGACTCATCGCAATTCGACGCCACTCTGCTCGGCTCGACTTTCAACTTGACTACACTCCGGTCGACTCCGCTCGACTTTCCTCGACGTGACTCGTCACCATTGGAGTCGACTAGACACAACTTTTCTCGACACGACGCTTCATCGCTTCGACTCGCTCGACTCGACCCGACTCGTTGGACTCGACTCGGCTCGGCTCGACTCATCGCGGTTCGACGCGGCTCTCAGCTCGACTTTCAACTTGACTACACTCGGTCGACTCGCTCGACTTTCCTCGACGGACTCGTCACCATTGGAGTCGACTAGACACAACTTTTCTCGACACGACGCTTTCTCCGACTCTGCTCGACTCGACCCGACTCGCTGGACGACTCGACTCGCTCGACTCGACTCATCGCAGTTCGACGCAACTCTGCTCGGCTCGACTTTCAACTTGACTACACTCGGTCGACTCGCTCGACTTTCCTCGACGTGACTCGTCACCGTTGGAGTCGACTAGACACAACTTTTCTCGACACGACGCTTCATCGTTTGACTCTGCTCGACTCGACCGACTCGGCTGGACTCGACTCGGCTCGACTCGACTCATCGCAGTTCGACGCAACTCTGCTCGGCTCGACTTTCAACTTGACTACACTCCGGTCGACTCGCTCGACTTTCCTCGACGTGACTCGTCACCATTGGAGTCGACTAGACACAACTTTCTCGACACGACGCTTCATTCACTACGACTCCGCTCGACTTGACCCGGCTCGTTGGACTCTCGACTCGACTCGACTCGACTCATCGCGGTTCGACGCAACTCGCTCGGCTCGACTTTCAACTTGACTACACTCGGTCGACTCCCCTCGACTTTCCTCGACGTGACTCGTCACCATTGGAGTCGACTAGACACAACTTTTCTCGACACGACGCTTCATCTCGACTTCTGCTCGACTCGCCGACTCGGATGGACTCGACTCGGCTCGACTCGACTCATCGCGGTTCGATCACTTTGCTCGGCTCGACTTTCAACTTGACTACACTCGGTCGACTCGCTCGACTTTCCTCGACGGGACTCGTCACCATTGGAGTCGACTAGACACAACTTTTCTCGACACGACGCTTCATCCGACTCGCTCGACTCGACCCGACTTGGACTCGACCCGACTCGGCTCGACTCATCACGCGATTCGATGCAACTCGCTCGGCTCGACTTTCAACTTGACTACACTCGGTCGACTCGCTCGACTTTCCTCGACGGGACTCGTCACCATTGGAGTCGACTAGACACAACTTTTCTCGACACGACGCTTCATCGCCTGACTTGCTCGACTCGACCCGACTCGGCTGGACTCGACTCGGCTCGACTCGACTCATCGTAGTTCGACGCAACTCTTCTCAGCTCGACTTTCAACTTGACTACACTCCGGTCGACTCCGCTCGACTTTCCTCGACGTGACTCGTCACCATTGGAGTCGACTAGACAAAACTTTTCTCGACACGACGCTTTCATCTCCTGACTCTGCTCCTCGACTCGACCCGACTCTGGACTCGACCGGGACTCGACTCGACTCATCGAAGTTCGACGCCAACTCTGCTCAGCTCGACTTTCAACTTGACTACACTCGGTCGACTCCGCTCGACTTTCCTCGACGTGACTCGTCACCATTGGAGTCGACTAGACACAACTTTTCTCGACACGACGCTTCATCTCCGACTCGCTCGACTCGACCCACTCGGCTCGGACTTGGACTCGGCTCGGCTCGACTCGACTCATCGCGGTTCGACCACTCTGCTCGGCTCGACTTTCAACTTGACTACACTCGGTCGACTCTCTCGCTCGACTTTCCTCGACGTGACTCGTCACCATTGGAGTCGACCGGACACAACTTTTCTCGACACGACTGTGCTTCATCTCTAGACAAAACTTTTCTCGACACTCACGACTCGACTCTTGATTCGACTCGGCTCGACTCTGACCACTCGACTCGGCTCGACTCGACTCATCGCGGTTCGACGCAACTCTGCTCCGGCTCGACTTTCAACGACTACACTCGGTCGACTCGCTCGACTTTCCTCGACGTGACTCGTCACCATTGGAGTCGACTAGACACAACTTTCTCGACACGACGCTTCATCGCCCGACTCGACTCGACTCGCTGGACTCGACTCGGCTCGGCTCGACTCATCGCGGTTGACGCAACCTGCACTCGGCTCGACTTTCAACTTGACTACACTCGGTCGACTCCGCTCGACTTTCCTCGACGTGACTCGTCACCATTGGAGTCGACTAGACACAACTTTTCTCGACACGACGCTTCATCGTGACTCGCTCGACTCGACCTCGACTCGGTGGACTCGACCTCGGCTCGCTCGACTCATCGCGGTTCGACGCAACTCTTGCTCGGCTCGACTTTCAACTTGACTACACTCGGTCGACTCGCTCGACTTTCCTCGGCGTGACTCGTCACCATTGGAGTCGACTAGACACAACTTTTCTCGACACGACGCTTCATCTCCTGACTCTACTCGACTCGACCCGGATTCTGGACTCGGCTCGACTCGACTCGACTCATCGCCGTTCGACGCCAACTCTACTCAACTCGACTTTCAACTTGACTACACTCCGGTCGACTCCGCTCGACTTTCCTCGACGTGACTCGTCACCATTGGAGTCGACTAGACACAACTTTTCTCGACACGACGCTTCATCTCCTGACTCTGCTCGACCAGGCCGACTCGGCTCGGCTCGGACTTGGACTCGACTCGACTCGCTCGACTCATCGCGGTTCGACGCAACTCTGCCCAGCTCGACTTTCAACTTGACTACACTCCGGTCGACTCGCTCGACTTTCCTCGACGTGACTCGTCACCATTGGAGTCGACTACACACAACTTTCTCGACACGACGCTTCATCGCTGACTACTGCTCGACTCGACCATTGGGCTCTCTGGACTCGACTTTTTCGGCTCGACTCGACTCATCGCAGTTCGACGCAACTCTGCTCAGCTCGACTTTCAACTTGACTACACTCCGGTCGACTCGCTCGACTTTCCTCGACGTGACTCGTCACCATTGGAGTCGACTAGACACAACTTTTCTCGACACGACCGCTTTCGACTCGCTCGACTCGACCAAACTCGACTCGGCTCGGACTCGGCTCGACTCGACTCATCGCAGTTCGACGCAACTCTGCTCAGCTCGACTTTCAACTTGACTACACTCCGGTCGACTCGCTCGACTTTCCTCGACGGGACTCGTCACCATTGGAGTCGACTAGACACAACTTTTCTCGACACGATGCTTCATCGCTTGACTCTGCTCGACTCGACCCGACTCGGACTCGACTCGACTCACTCGACTCATCGCAGTTCGACGCCACTCTGCTCAGCTCGACTTTCAACTTGACTACACTCCGGTCGACTCGCTCGACTTTCCTCGACGTGACTCGTCACCATTGGAGTCGACTAGACACAACTTTTCTCGACACGACGCTTCATCTCTTGATTCTCTCGCTCGCTCGACCCGACTCGGGTGGACTCGACTCGGACTCGACTCGACTCATCGCATTTGACGCAACTCTTCTCGGCTCGACTTTCAACTTGACTACACTCTCGGTCGACTCGCTCGACTTTCCTCGACGGACTCGTCACCATTGGAGTCGACTAGACACAACTTTTCTCGACACGATGCTTCATCATCGTCGACTCTGCTCGACTCGACCCGACTCGGCTGGACTCGACTCGGCTCGACTCGACTCATCGCAGTTCGACGCCACTCTGCTCAGCTCGACTTTCAACTTGACTACACTCGGTCGACTCCGCTCGACTTTCCTCGACGTGACTCGTCACCATTGGAGTCGACTAGACACAACTTTTCTCGACACGACGCTTCATCGTCTGACTCTGCTCGACTCGACCCGACTCGACTCGACTCGACGCTCGACTCGACTCATCGCAGTTCGACGCAACTCTGCTCAGCTCGACTTTCAACTTGACTGACTACACTCCAATCGACTCCGACTTTCCTCGACGTGACTCGTCACCATTGGAGTCGACTAGACAAAACTTTTCTCGACACGACGCTTCATTCTGACTCGTTTCTGCTCGACTCGACCCGACTTCGGCTGGACTCGACCGGCTCGACTCGACTCATCGTATTCGACGCACTCTGCTCAGCTCGACTTTCAACTTGACTACACTCCGGTCGACTCTGCTCGACTTTCCTCGACGTGACTCGTCACCATTGGAGTCGACTAGACACAACTTTTCTCGACACGACGCTTCATCGCTGACTCTGCTCGACTCGACTCGGCTCGACTGTGGACTCGGCTCGGCTCGACTCGACTCATCGCAATTCGACACGCCACTCTGCTCAGCTCGACCTTCAACTTGAAAACACTCTGGTCGACTCTGCTCGACTTTCCTGGACATGACTCGTCACCATTGGAGTCGACTAGACACAACTTTCTCGACACGACGCTTCATCTCCGCGACTCTGCTCGACTCGACCCGACTCGGCTGGACTCGACCCGGCTCGACTCGACTCATCGCAGTTCGACGCAACTCTGCTCAGCTCGACTTTCAACTTGACTACACTCCGGTCGACTCGCTCGACTTTCCTCGACGTGACTCGTCACCATTGGAGTCGACTAGACACAACTTTTCTCGACACGACGCTTCATCGCGATTCCTCGACTCGACTCGCTCGTTTTAGGACTCGACTCGGCTCGGCTCGACTCGACTCATCGACTCAGTTTCGCGCTTTACCTCAGCTCGACTTTCAACTTGACTACACTCGGTCGACTCGCTCGACTTTCCTCGACGTGACTCGTCACCATTGGAGTCGACCGACACAACTTTTCTCGACACGACGCTTCATCGCCTGACTCTTCTGCTCGACTCGGCCGACTCGGCTCGACTCGACTCGGCTCGACTCGACTCATCGACGGTTCGACGCAACTCTGACTCGGCTCGACTTTCAACTTGACTACACTCGATGGTCGACTCCGCTCGACTTTCCTCGACGTGACTCGTCACCATTGGAGTCGACTAGACACAACTTTCTCGACACGACGCTTCATCTCCGACTATTCGACTCGACCTTCGATTTGGACTGGACTTCGGCTCGCTCGACTCGACTCATCGCGGTTCGACAACTCGCTCGGCTCGACTTTCAACTTGACTACACTCGGTCGACTCCGCTCGACTTTCCTCGACGTGACTCGTCACCATTGGAGTCGACTAGACACAACTTTCTCGACACGACGCTTCATCGCTTGACTCTGCTCGACTCGACCCGACTCGGCTGGACTCGACTCGGCTCGGCTCGACTCATCGCAGTTCGACGCCACTCTGCTCAGCTCGACTTTCAACTTGACTACACTCGGTCGACTCGCTCGACTTTCCTCGACGTGACTCGTCACCATTGGAGTCGACTAGACACAACTTTTCTCGACACGACGCTTCATCGCCTGACTCTGCTCGACTCGACTCGACTCGACTGGACTCGACTCGACTCACTCGCGGTTCGACGCAACTCTGCTCAGCTCGACTTTCAACTTCACTACACTCCCGGTCGACTCGCCTCGACTTTCCTCGACGGACTCGTCACCATTGAGTCGACCGGACACAACTTTTCTCGACACGACGCTTCATCTCCTCCGGAGCTCGACTCGCTCGACTCGACCTCGACCGGCTCGACTCGACTCATCGCAGTTCGACGCAACTCTGCTCAGCTCGACTTTCAACTTGACTACACTCCGGTCGACTCCGCTCGACTTTCCTCGACGTGACTCGTCACCATTGGAGTCGACCAGACACAACTTTTCTCGACACGACGCTTCATCGCCGATTCGCTCGACTCGCTCGAAATTTTGGACTCGACCGGCTCGACTCGACTCATCGCAGTTCGACGCAACTCTGCTCAGCTCGACTTTCAACTTCACTACACTCCGGTCGACTCGCCCGACTTTCCTCGACGGGACTCGTCACCATTGGAGTCGACCTAGACACAACTTTTCTCGACACGACGCTTCATCGCTGACTCTGCTCGACTCGACCCGACTCGGTTGGACTCGACTCGGCTCGGCTCGACTCATCGCAGTTCGACGCCACTCTGCTCAGCTCGACTTTCAACTTGACTACACTCCGGTCGACTCGCTCGACTTTCCTCGACGTGACTCGTCACCATTGGAGTCGACTAGACACAACTTTTCTCGACACGACGCTTCATCTTTATAACCTCTGCTCGACTCGACCGACTCGGCTGGACTCGACTCGGCTCGACTCGACTCATCGCGAGTTCACGCAACTGCTGCACTCGGCTCGACTTTCAACTTGACTACACTCCGGTCGACTCCGCCGACTTTCCTCGACGTGACTCGTCACCATTGGAGTCGACTAGACACAACTTTTCTCGACACGACGCTTCGATTGCTCGACAAACTCGCTCGACTCGACTCGACTCGTTTCTGGACTCGACCGGCTCGACTCGACTCTCGATTCGACGCAACTCTGCTCGGCTCGACTTTCAACTTGACTACACTCGGTCGACTCGCCTCGACTTTCCTCGACGGGACTCGTCACCATTGGAGTCGACTAGACACAACTTTTCTCGACACGACGCTTCATCGCCTCTCTGCTCGACTCGATTCCGACTCGGCTGGACTCGACTCGGCTCGACTCGACTCATCGCATTCGACTCTAACTTTCTCGGCTCGACTTTCAACTTGACTACACTCCGGTCGACTCGCTCGACTTTCCTCGACGTGACTCGTCACCATTGGAGTCGACTAGACACAACTTTTCTCGACACGACGCTTCATCGCCTGACTCTGCTCGACTCGACCCGACTCGGCTGGACTCGACTCGGCTCGCTCGACTCGACTCATCGCGGTTCGACGCTCTCTGCTCGGCTCGACTTTCAACTTGACTACACTCGGTCGACTCCGCTCGACTTTCCTCGACGGACTCGTCACCATTGGAGTCGACTAGACACAACTTTCTCGACACGACGCTTCATCGTGACTCTGCTCGACTCGACCAGGCTCGGACTCGCTCGGCTCGACTCGACTCATCGCGATTCGACGCAACTACTGCTCGGCTCGACTTTCAACTTGACTACACTCTCGGTCGACTCCGCTCGACTTTCCTCGACGTGACTCGTCACCATTGGAGTCGACTAGACACAACTTTTCTCGACACGACGCTTCATCGCCTGACTCTGCTCGACTCGACCCGACTCGGCTCGACTCGACTCGACTCATCGCAGTTTCGCCACTCTGCTCAGCTCGACTTTCAACTTGACTACACTCCGTCGACTCCGCTCGACTTTCCTCGACGTGACTCGTCACCATTGGAGTCGACTAGACACAACTTTCTCGACACGACGCTTCATCTACTTCTTCGACTCGACCCGACTCGACTGGACTCGACCGGCTCGACTCGACTCATCGCATTCGACGGCTCACTCGCTCGGCTCGACTTTCAACTTTGACTACACTCCGGGTCGACTCCGCTCGACTTTCCTCGACGTGACTCGTCACCATTGGAGTCGACTAGACACAACTTTTCTCGACACGACGCTTCATCGCCGCTCGACTTCGACCCGACTCGACTCGACCGACCGGCTCGACTCGACTCGACTCGCCGGTTCGACGCAACTTCTCTCGGCTCGACTTTCAACTTCACTACACTCCGGTCGACTCCGCCCGACTTTCCTCGACGGGACTCGTCACCATTGGAGTCGACTAGACACAACTTTTCTCGACACGACGCTTCATCGCCTGACTCGCTCGACTCGACCCAGGCTCGGCTGGACTCGGACCTCGGCTCGACTCGACTCATCGCATTCGATGCGCACTCTCTGCTCGGCTCGACTTTCAACTTGACTACACTCCGGTCGACTCCGCTCGACTTTCCTCGACGTGACTCGTCACCATTGGAGTCGACTAGACACAACTTTTCTCGACACGACCCTTCATCGCCTGACTCTATTCGACTCGACCCGACTCTGCTGGACTCGACTCGGCTCGACTCGACTCATCGCAGTTCGACGCTGCTCAGCTCGACTTTCAACTTCACTACACTCCGTCGACTCGCCCGACTTTCCTCGACGTGACTCGTCACCATTGGAGTCGACTAGACACAACTTTTCTCGACACGACGCTTCATCGCGTGACTCTGCTCGACTCGACTCGACTCGGCTGGATCGACTCGGCTCGACTCGACTCATCAGTTCGCGCAACTTGCTCAGCTCGACTTTCAACTTGACTACACTCGGTCGACTCGCTCGACTTTCCTCGACGTGACTCGTCACCATTGGAGTCGACTAGACAAAACTTTTCTCGACACGACGCTTCATCGCCTGACTCTGCTCCACTCGACCCGACTCGGCTGGATCGACTCGGCTCGACTCGACTCATCGCAGTTCGACGCCACTCTGCTCAGCTCGACTTTCAACTTGACTACACTCCGGTCGACTCCGCTCGACTTTCCTCGACGTGACTCGTCACCATTGGAGTCGACTAGACACAACTTTTCTCGACACGACGCTTCATCGCCTGACTCTACTCGACTCGACTCCTCGCTCTGGATCGACTCGGCTCATTTCGACTCATCTATGATTCGACGCCGCTTCTGCTCAGCTCGACTTTCAACTTGACTACACTCGGTCGACTCCGCTCGACTTTCCTCGACGTGACTCGTCACCATTGGAGTCGACTAGACACAAACTTTTCTCGACACGACGCTTCATCTCCTGACTCTGCTCGCTCGACCCGACTCGGCTGGACTCGACTCAACTCGACTCGACTCATCGCAGTTCGACGCAACTCTGCTCAGCTCGACTTTCAACTTGACTACACTCGGTCGACTTCGCCCGACTTTCCTCGACGGGACTCGTCACCATTGGAGTCGACCAGACACAACTTTTCTCGACACGACGCTTCATCTCCTGACTCTGCTCGACTCGACCCGACTCGGCTGGACTCGACTCGGCTCGACTCGACTCATCGCAGTTCGACGCAACTCTGCTCGGCTCGACTTTCAACTTGACTACACTCGGTCGACTCCGCTCGACTTTCCTCGACGGACTCGTCACCATTGGAGTCGACTAGACACAACTTTTCTCGACACGACGCTTCATCTCCGACTATCTCGCTCGCGACCTCGGCTGGACTCGACCGGCTCGACTCGACTCATCGCGGTTCGACGCAACCTACTTCTCGGCTCGACTTTCAACTTGACTACACTCCGGTCGACTCCGCCGACTTTCCTCGACGGGACTCGTCACCATTGGAGTCGACTAGACACAACTTTTCTCGACACGACGCTTCATCGTTTGACTCTGCTCGACTCGACCCGACTCGGCTGGACTCGACTCGACTCGACTCATCGCAGTTCGACGCAACTCTGCTCAGCTCGACTTTCAACTTGACTACACTCGGTCGACTCCGCTCGACTTTCCTCGACGTGACTCGTCACCATTGGAGTCGACTAGACACAACTTTCTCGACACGACGCTTCATCGCTCGACTCTGCTCCTCGACTCGACCCGACTCGGCTCGACTCGACCGGCTCGACTCGACTCATCGCAGTTCGACGCACTCTGCTCAGCTCGACTTTCAACTTGACTACACTCCGGTCGACTCGCTCGACTTTCCTCGACGTGACTCGTCACCATTGGAGTCGACTAGACACAACTTTTCTCGACACGACGCTTCATCGCCTGACTCTATTCGACTCGACCCGACTCTGCTCGACTCGACTCGGCTCGGCTCGACTCATCGCAGTTTGACGCCACTCTGCTCAGCTCGACTTTCAACTTCACTACACTCCGGTCGACTCCGCTCGACTTTCCTCGACGGGACTCGTCACCATTGGAGTCGACTAGACACAACTTTTCTCGACACGACGCTTCATCGCCTGACTCTGCTCGACTCGACCCGACTCGCCGGACTCGACCCGCTCGACTCGACTCATCGACTCACGCTTCTCCCGATTCTACTCGCTCGGCTCGACTTTCAACTTGACTACACTCCGGTCGACTCGCTCGACTTTCCTCGACGGGACTCGTCACCATTGGAGTCGACTAGACACAACTTTTCTCGACACGATGCTTCATCGCCTGACTCTGCTCGACTCGACCCGACTCGGCTGGACTCGACCCGGCTCGACTCGACTCATCGCAGTTCGACGCAACTCTGCTCAGCTCGACTTTCAACTTGACTACACTCCGGTCGACTCCGCCGACTTTCCTCGACGGGACTCGTCACCATTGGAGTCGACGAGACACAACTTTTCTCGACACGACGCTTCATCGCTGACTCTGCTCGACTCGACCCGACTCGACTGGACTCGACTCGGCTCACTCGACTCATCGCGAGTTCGACGCTCTCTTCTCGGCTCGACTTTCAACTTGACTACACTCGGTCGACTCCGCTCGACTTTCCTCGACGGGACTCGTCACCATTGGAGTCGACTAGACACAACTTTTCTCGACACGACGCTTTCATCTCCTCGCTGCTCGACTCGACCGACTCGACTGGACTCGACTCGCTCGACGACTCGACTCATCGCGGTTCGGCGCGACTCTGCTCGGCTCGACTTTCAACTTGACTACACTCGGTCGACTCGCTCGACTTTCCTCGACGGGACTCGTCACCATTGGAGTCGACTAGACACAACTTTTCTCGACACGACGCTTTCGCGTCGACCTCTGCTCGACTCGACCCGGCTCGGCTGGACTCGACTCGACTCGACTCGACTCATCGCAGTTCGACGCAACTCTGCTCAGCTCGACTTTCAACTTGACTACACTCTCGGTCGACTCCGCTCGACTTTCCTCGACGGGACTCGTCACCATTGGAGTCGACTAGACACAACTTTTCTCGACACGACGCTTCATCTCCTGACTCTGCTCGACTCGACCCGACTCGGCTGGACTCGACTCGGCTCGACTCGACTCATCGCAGTTCGACGCCACTCTGCTCAGCTCGACTTTCAACTTGACTACACTCCGGTCGACTCGCTCGACTTTCCTCGACGTGACTCGTCACCATTGGAGTCGACTAGACACAACTTTCTCGACACGACGCTTCATCGTTTGACTCTGCTCGACTCGACCGACTCGGCTGGACTCGACTCGGCTCGACTCGACTCATCGCAGTTCGACGCAACTCTTGCTCAGCTCGACTTTCAACTTGACTACACTCGGTCGACTCCGCTCGACTTTCCTCGACGGGACTCGTCACCATTGGAGTCGACTAGACACAACTTTTCTCGACACGACGCTTCATCGCGTGACTCTGCTGGACTCGACCGAGGCTCGACAACCACTCGGACTCACTCGCTCGACTCTCATCGCGATCGTTCGACGCAACTCTGCTAAGCTCGACTTTCAACTTGACTACACTCGGTCGACTCGCTCGACTTTCCTCGACGGGACTCGTCACCATTGGAGTCGACTAGACACAACTTTTCTCGACACGACGCTTCATCGCCTGACTCTTCTCGACTCGACTCGACTCGACTCGGCTGGACTCGACCCGGCTCGACTCGACTCATCGCAGTTCGACGCAACTCTGCTCAGCTCGACTTTCAACTTGACTACACTCCGGTCGACTCGCTCGACTTTCCTCGACGGGACTCGTCACCATTGGAGTCGACCAGACACAACTTTTCTCGACACGACGCTTCACGCTTCATCGGTAGACTCGACCCGACTCGGCTCGACTCGGTCGGACTCGACTCGGCTCGACTCGACTCATCGCAGTTCGACGCCACTGCTCAGCTCGACTTTCAACTTGACTACACTCGGTCGACTCCGCTCGACTTTCCTCGACGGGACTCGTCACCATTGGAGTCGACTAGACAAAACTTTTCTCGACACGACGCTTCATCTACTGACTCTGCTCGACTCGACCCGACTCGACTGGACTCGACCGGCTCGACTCGACTCATCGCAGTTCGACGCAACTCTGCTCAGCTCGACTTTCAACTTGACTACACTCGGTCGACTCGCCCGACTTTCCTCGACGGGACTCGTCACCATTGGAGTCGACTAGACACAACTTTTCTCGACACGACGCTTCATCGCTTCTCTCTACTCGACTCGACCCGACTCGACTGGACTCGACTCGACTCGGCTCGACTCATCGCAGTTCGACGCAACTCTCAGCTCGACTTTCAACTTGACTACACTACGGTCGACTCGCGCTCGACTTTCCTCGACGGGACTCGTCACCATTGGAGTCGACCTAGACACAACTTTTCTCGACACGACGCTTCATCTTGATTTGCTCGACTCGACCGACCCGACTCGGCTGGACTCGGCTCGGCTCGACTCGACTCATCGCGGTTCGACGCAACTCTTGCTGGCTCGACTTTCAACTTGACTACACTCGGTCGACTCGCCTCGACTTTCCTCGACGGGACTCGTCACCATTGGAGTCGACTAGACACAACTTTTCTCGACACGACGCTTCATCATCGCTCGCTCGCCGACTCGACCGACTCGGCTGGACTCGCCCGGCTCGACTCGACTCATCGCAGTTCGACGCCACTCTTCTCAGCTCGACTTTCAACTTGACTACACTCCGGTCGACTCGCTCGACTTTCCTCGACGGGACTCGTCACCATTGGAGTCGACCAGACACAACTTTTCTCGACACGACGCTTCATCGCGTCGATCTACGTTCTCGCTCGACTCGACTCGGACTGGACCGGGCTCGACTCGACTCATCGCATTTCGATGCAACTCTGCTCAGCTCGACTTTCAACTTGACTACACTCGGTCGACTCGCTCGACTTTCCTCGACGGGACTCGTCACCATTGGAGTCGACTAGACACAACTTTTCTCGACACGACGCTTCATCCCGACACTGCTCGACTCGACCCGATTTTTGGACTCGACTCGGCTCTCGACTCGACTCATCGCGGTTCGACGCAACACCCGCTCTCAGCTCGACTTTCAACTTGACTACACTCGGTCGACTCGCCCGACTTTCCTCGACGGGACTCGTCACCATTGGAGTCGACCGGACACAACTTTTCTCGACACGACGCTTCATCGCCTCGACTCTCTCGCTCGACCTCGACCGACTCGACTGACTCGACTCGACTCTCGACTCGACTCATCGCAGTTCGACGCACTACTCTGCTCAGCTCGACTTTCAACTTGACTACACTCGGTCGACTCCGCTCGACTTTCCTCGACGGGACTCGTCACCATTGGAGTCGACCTAGACACAACTTTTCTCGACACGACGCTTCATCGCCTGACTCTGCTCGACTCGACCAGACTCGGCTGGACTCGACTCGGCTCGACTCGACTCATCGCAGTTCGACGCAACTCTGCTCAGCTCGACTTTCAACTTGACTACACTCGGTCGACTCGCCGACTTTCCTCGACGGGACTCGTCACCATTGGAGTCGACTAGACACAACTTTTCTCGACACGACGCTTCATCGCCAGAGTCTGCTCGACTCGACCTGACTCGGCTGGACTCGACTCGACTCGACTCATCGCAGTTCGACGCAACTCTGCTCAGCTCGACTTTCAACTTCACTACACTCTAGTCGACTCCGCCCGACTTTCCTCGACGGGACTCGTCACCATTGGAGTCGACTAGACACAACTTTTCTCGACACGACGCTTCATCGCTTGACTCTGCTCGACTCGACCCGACTCGGCTGGACTCGACCCGGCTCGACTCGACTCATCGCAGTTCGACGCAACTCTGCTCAGCTCGACTTTCAACTTGACTACACTCCGGTCGACTCCGCCGACTTTCCTCGACGGGACTCGTCACCATTGGAGTCGACCAGACACAACTTTTCTCGACACGACGCTTCATCGCTGACTCTGCTCGACTCGACCCGACTCGGCTGGACTCGACCGGCTCGACTCGACTCATCGCAGTTCGACGCAACTCTGCTCAGCTCGACTTTCAACTTGACTACACTACTCTCGGTCGACTCGCTCGACTTTCCTCGACGGGACTCGTCACCATTGGAGTCGACCAGACACAACTTTTCTCGACACGACGCTTCATCGCCTGATTCTGCTCGACTCGACCCGACTCGGCTGGACTCGACCCGGCTCGACTCGACTCATCGCAGTTCGACGCAACTCTGCTCAGCTCGACTTTCAACTTGACTACACTCCGGTCGACTCGCCCGACTTTCCTCGACGGGACTCGTCACCATTGGAGTCGACCAGACACAACTTTTCTCGACACGACGCTTCGTCGCCTGACTCTGCTAGACTCGACCCGACTCGGCTGGACTCGACTCGCTCGACTCGACTCATCGCAGTTCGACGCAACTCTGCTCAGCTCGACTTTCAACTTGACTACACTCCGGTCGACTCGCCCGACTTTCCTCGACGGGACTCGTCACCATTGGAGTCGACCAAGACACAACTTTTCTCGACACGACGCTTCATCGCCTGACTCTGCTAGACTCGACGGCCCGACTCGACTGGACTCGACCGGACGACTCGACTCATCGCAGATTCGACGCAACTCGCTCTCGCTCGACTTTCAACTTGACTACACTCGGTCGACTCCGCCCGACTTTCCTCGACGGGACTCGTCACCATTGGAGTCGACCAGACACAACTTTTTCTCGACACGACGCTTTCATCGGACTCTGCTCGACTCGACCCGACTCGGCTGGACTCGACCTGGCTCGACTCGACTCATCGCAGTTCGATGCAACTCTGCTCAGCTCGACTTTCAACTTGACTACACTCGGTCGACTCCGCCCGACTTTCCTCGACGGGACTCGTCACCATTGGAGTCGACCGGACACAACTTTTCTCGACACGACGCTTCATCGCCTGACTCTGCTCGACTCGACCCGACTCGGCTGGACTCGACCCGGCTCGACTCGACTCATCGCAGTTCGACGCAACTCTGCTCAGCTCGACTTTCAACTTGACTACACTCGGTCGACTCTGCCTGACTTTCCTCGACGGGACTCGTCACCATTGGAGTCGACTAGACACAACTTTTCTCGACACGACGCTTCATCGCGACTCGCTGGACTCGACCTCGACTCGGCTGGACTCGACCGGCTCGACTCGACTCATCGCAGTTCGACGCAACTCTCAGCTCGACTTTCAACTTCACTACACTCCGGTCGACTCGCCCGACTTTCCTCGACGGGACTCGTCACCATTGGAGTCGACCAGACACAACTTTTCTCGACACGACGCTTCATCTCTGATTCTGCTCGACTCGACCCGACTCGGCTGGACTCGACCCGGCTCGACTCGACTCATCGCAGTTCGACGCCACTCTGCTCAGCTCGACTTTCAACTTGACTACACTCGGTCGACTCCGCTCGACTTTCCTCGACGGGACTCGTCACCATTGGAGTCGACCGGACACAACTTTTCTCGACACGACGCTTCATCTCCTGACTCTGCTCGACTCGACCCGACTCGGTTGGACTCGACTCGCTCGGCTCGACTCGACTCATCGCAGTTCGACGCAACTCTGCTCAGCTCGACTTTCAACTTGACTACACTCTGGTCGACTCGCTCGACTTTCCTCGACGGGACTCGTCACCATTGGAGTCGACCAGACACAACTTTTCTCGACACGACGCTTCATCGAGATTCTGCTCGACTCGACCCGACTCGGCTGGACTCGACCGGCTCGACTCGACTCATCGCGTTCATCGCGCAACTTGCTCAGCTCGACTTTCAACTTGACTACACTCGGTCGACTCCGCTCGACTTTCCTCGACGGGACTCGTCACCATTGGAGTCGACGAGACACAACTTTTCTCGACACGACGCAGTTCGACTTCATCTCCCGAATTCTTCTCGACCCTCGGCCGACTCGGCTCGGACTCCTCGGCTCGACGACTCATCGCGGATTCGACGCGCTCTGCTCAGCTCGACTTTCAACTTGACTACACTCCGGTCGACTCCGCCCGACTTTCCTCGACGGGACTCGTCACCATTGGAGTCGACCAGACACAACTTTTCTCGACACGACGCTTCATCTCCTGACTCTGCTCGACTCGACCCGACTCGGCTGGACTCGACTCGCCTCGGCTCGACTCGACTCATCGCAGTTTGACGCAACTCTGCTCAGCTCGACTTTCAACTTGACTACACTCCGGTCGACTCGCCCGACTTTCCTCGACGGGACTCGTCACCATTGGAGTCGACTAGACACAACTTTTCTCGACACGACGCTTCATCTCCCGACTCGGCTCGACTCGACTCATCGCAGTTCGACGCTACTCTGCTCAGCTCGACTTTCAACTTGACTACACTCCGGTCGACTCGCCCGACTTTCCTCGACGGGACTCGTCACCATTGGAGTCGACTAGACACAACTTTTCTCGACACGACGCTTCATCGCATGACTCTGCTCGACTCGACTCGGCCTCGGACTCGACTCGGCTCGACTCGACTCATCGCGGTTCGACGCACTCTCGCTCGGCTCGACTTTCAACTTGACTACACTCGGTCGACTCGCTCGACTTTCCTCGACGGACTCGTCACCATTGGAGTCGACCAGACACAACTTTTCTCGACACGACGCTTCATCGCCTGACTCTGCTCGACTCGACCCGACTCGGCTCGACTCGACTCATCGCAGTTCGACGCAACTCTGCTCAGCTCGACTTTCAACTTGACTACACTCCGGTCGACTCCGCCGACTTTCCTCGACGGGACTCGTCACCATTGGAGTCGACCAAGACACAACTTTTCTCGACACGACGCTTCATCGTCTGACTCTGCTCGACTCGACCCGACTCGGCTGGACTCGACCGGCTCGACTCGACTCATCGCAGTTCGACGCACTCTTCTGCTCAGCTCGACTTTCAACTTGACTACACTCCGGTCGACTCGCCCGACTTTCCTCGACGGGACTCGTCACCATTGGAGTCGACTAGACACAACTTTTCTCGACACGACGCTTCATCGCCTGACTCTGCTAGACTCGACCCGACTCGGTTGGACTCGACCGGCTCGACTCGACTCATCGCAGTTCGACGCAACTTTACGCTCGGCTCGACTTTCAACTTGACTACACTCCGGTCGACTCGCCGACTTTCCTCGACGGACTCGTCACCATTGGAGTCGACTAGACAAAACTTTTCTCGACACGACGCTTCATCGCTGACTGTGCTCGACTCGACTCGACTCGACTCGGCTGGACTCGACCGGCTCGACTCGACTCATCGCATTTCGACGCAACTCTGCTCAGCTCGACTTTCAACTTGACTACACTCGGTCGACTCCGCCCGACTTTCCTCGACGGGACTCGTCACCATTGGAGTCGACAGACACAACTTTTCTCGACACGACGCTTCATCGCCGACTCGCTCGACTCGACTCGACTGGTGGACTGGACTCGGCTCGACTCGACTCATCGCGGTTTCGACGCAACTCTGCTCGGCTCGACTTTCAACTTGACTACACTCCGGTCGACTCGCCGACTTTCCTCGACGGGACTCGTCACCATTGGAGTCGACTAGACACAACTTTCTCGACACGACGCTTCATCTTTGACTCTGCTCGACTCGACCCGACTGACTGGACTGATCGGCTCGACTCGACTCATCGCAGTTCGACGCAACTCTGCTCGGCTCGACTTTCAACTTGACTACACTCGGTCGACTCGCCCGACTTTCCTCGACGGGACTCGTCACCATTGGAGTCGACTAGACACAAGTTTTTCTCGACACGACGGCGCTTGACTGCTCGATTCGACTCTGCTAGACTCGGACCGGCTCGACTCGACTCATCGATTCGACGCATCTCGGCCTCGACTTTCAACTTGACTACACTCCGTTCGACTCGTCGACTTTCCTCGACGGACTCTCACCACGAGACTCGTCACCAACTTTTCCTCGTCGACTTCACTTTTCTCGACACGCTTCGACTCTCTCGGCTCGATTCGCTCTCGACTCGACCTCGACTCGGTTCGACTCGACTCGACTCGACTCGATTCAACTTTCTCGATTCAGACGTCACCTTTGAGTCGACTCGACTTTCAACTTTTACACACCTTCGACTCGCAACGACTTTCCTCGACGGGACTCGTCACCATTGGAGTCGACTCGGACACAACTTTTCTCGACACTTCGACTTCACTCGACTCGCCCAGACTTTCCTCTGACTCGACCGACTCTGGACTTCGACTCGACTCGACTCATTCGATCGGACCACTCGCTCGACTCGACTTTCAACTCGACGACTACTACTCGGTCGACTTTCAACTTCAGTAGTTGACTACACTTTCCTCGACGGGACTCGACTTCACCATTGGAGTCGACCATTGGAGTCAACGGCTAACACAACTTTCTCGACACGACGCTTCATCGCGACTTGCTCGACTCGACCGACTCGGCTGGACTCGACCCGACTCGACTCGACTCATCGCAGTTCGACGCAACTCTGCTCAGCTCGACTTTCAACTTGACTACACTCAGTCGACTCCGCCCGACTTTCCTCGACGGGACTCGTCACCATTGGAGTCGACCAGAGACAACTTTTCTCGACACGACGCTTCATCTCCTGATTGTGCTCGACTCGACTGAGACTCGACCCGACTCGACTGGACTCGACCCGGCTCGACTCGACTCATCGCAGTTCGACGCAACTCTGCTCAGCTCGACTTTCAACTTGACTACACTCGGTCGACTCCGCCCGACTTTCCTCGACGGGACTCGTCACCATTGGAGTCGACCAGACACAACTTTTCTCGACACGACGCTTCATCGTCGACTCTCTCGACTCGACCCGCTCGACTCGGACTGGACTCGCTCGACTCGACTCATTTCCTCATCGCGATTCGATGCAACTCTCGGCTCGACTTTCAACTTGACTACACTCGGTCGACTCGCTCGACTTTCCTCGACGGGACTCGTCACCATTGGAGTCGACCGGACACAACTTTTCTCGACACGACGCTTCATCGACTCCGACTGGACTCGATCGGCTCGACTCTCGACTCGACTCGACTCGACTCGACTCCCGTCGACTCTCGACTCGACTCATCGTCCGACACAACTTTTCTCGACACAACGCTTTCGACGACGCTCGACTCTCGGATGGACTCGCTCGACTCGGCTCGACTTTCAACTTGACTACTTTCAACTTCTGACTACACTCGGTCGACTCCGCCCGACTTTCCTCGACGGGACTCGTCACCATTGGAGTCGACCGGACACAACTTTTCTCGACACGACGCTTCATCGACCGATTCGCTCGACTCGACGACTCGACTGGACTCGACCGGCTCGACTCGACTCATCGCGAGTTCGACGCAACTCGCTCGGCTCGACTTTCAACTTGACTACACTCGGTCGACTCGCCCCGACTTTCCTCGACGGGACTCGTCACCATTGGAGTCGACTAGACACAACTTTCTCGACACGACGCTTCATCGCCTGACTGCTCGACTCGACCGACTCGACTGGACTCGACCTCGGCTCGACTCGACTCGACTCATCGCAGTTCGACGCAACTCTGCTCAGCTCGACTTTCAACTTGACTACACTCCGGTCGACTCCGCCTGACTTTCCTCGATGGGACTCGTCACCATTGGAGTCGACCAGACACAACTTTTCTCGACACGACGCTTCATCGCTCGACTGCGCTGGCTCGCTCGACTTCGCCTAGACTCGACTCGACTCGACTCGGCTCGACTCGACTCATCGCGTTCGACGCAACTCGACTCGCTCGACTTTCAACTTGACTACACTCGGTCGACTCGCTCGACTTTCCTCGACGGGACTCGTCACCATTGGAGTCGACTAGACACAACTTTTCTCGACACGACGCTCATCGCTTGACTTTCGCTCGACTCGACCTCGACTCGATCGACTCGACTCGACTCTCGGCTCGACTCGACTCACTCATCGCATTTCGCCAACTCGCTCGGCTCGACTTTCAACTTGACTACACTCGGTCGACTCCGCCTCGACTTTCCTCGACGGGACTCGTCACCATTGGAGTCGACTAGACACAACTTTTCTCGACACGACGCTTCACGCTTCATCTCCTCGACTCGACTCCGACTCGACTGGACTCGGCCTCGGCTCGACTCGACTCATCGCAGTTCGACGCAACTCTGCTCAGCTCGACTTTCAACTTGACTACACTCCGGTCGACTCCGCCCGACTTTCCTCGACGGGACTCGTCACCATTGGAGTCGACCAGACACAACTTTTCTCGACACGACGCTTCATCGCCTGATTCTGCTCGACTCGACCCGACTCGCTGGACTCGACCCGGCTCGACTCGACTCATCGCAGTTCGACGCAACTCTGCTCAGCTCGACTTTCAACTTGACTACACTCCGGTCGACTCCGCCGACTTTCCTCGACGGGACTCGTCACCATTGGATGTCGACCAGACAGAACTTTTCTCGACACGACGCTTCATCACCTGATTCTGCTCGACTCGACCCGGCTCAGCTGGACTCGACCCGGCTTTACTCGACTCATCGCAGTTCGGCGCAACTCTGCTCAGCTCGACTTTCAACTTCACTACACTCCGGTCGACTCGCCCGACTTTCCTCGACGGGACTCGTCACCATTGGAGTCGACCAGACACAACTTTTCTCGACACGACGCTTCATCGCCTGACTCTGCTCGACTCGACCCTACTCGAGTGGACTCGCCACGGCTCGACTCGACTCGACTCATCGCAGTTCGATGCAACTCTGCTCAGCTCGACTTTCAACTTGACTACACTCCGGTCGACTCCGCCCGACTTTCCTCGACGGGACTCGTCACCATTGGAGTCGACCAGACACAACTTTTCTCGACACGACGCTTCATTGCCTGACTCTGCTCGACTCGACCCGACTCGGCTGGACTCGACCTGGCTCGACTCGACTCGACTCATCGCAGTTCGACGCAACTCTGCTCAGCTCGACTTTCAACTTGACTACACTCCGGTCGACTCCGCTCGACTTTCCTCGACGGGACTCGTCACCATTGGAGTCGACAAGACACAACTTTTCTCGACACGACGCTTCATCGCTGACTTCTCGCTCGACTTCGACCGACTCGACTCTGGACTTCGCCGGCTCGCTCGGCTCTCGACTCATCGCGTTCGATGCAACTCTGCTCAGCTCGACTTTCAACTTGACTACACTCCGGTCGACTCGCCCGACTTTCCTCGACGGGACTCGTCACCATTGGAGTCGACCAGACACAACTTTTCTCGACACGACGCTTCATCGCCTGACTCTGCTCGACTCGACCGACTCGGCTGGACTCGACTCGGCTCGACTCGACTCATCGCAGTTCGACGCAACTCTGCTCGGCATTTCGACTTTCAACTTGACTACACTCGGTCGACTCGCCGACTTTCCTCGACGGGACTCGTCACCATTGGAGTCGACTAGACAAAACTTTTCTCGACACGACGCTTCATCGCCTGATTCTGCTCGACTCGACCCGACTCGACTGGACTCGACCCGGCTCGACTCGACTCATCGCAGTTCGACGCAACTGCTCAGCTCGACTTTCAACTTGACTACACTCGGTCGACTCCGCCCGACTTTCCTCGACGGGACTCGTCACCATTGGAGTCGACTAGACACAACTTTTCTCGACACGACGCTTCATCGCCCGACTCTGCTGCTCGACTCGACCTCGACTCGGCTGGACTCGACTCGGCTCGACTCGACTCATCGCAATTCGACGCAACTCTGCTCAGCTCGACTTTCAACTTGACTACACTCGGTCGACTCGCCCGACTTTCCTCGACGGGACTCGTCACCATTGGAGTCGACCAGACACAACTTTTCTCGACACGACGCTTCATCGCCTGATTCTGCTCGACTCGACCCGACTCGGCTGGACTCGACCCGACTCGACTCGACTCATCGCAGTTCGACGCAACTCTGCTCAGCTCGACTTTCAACTTCACTACACTCCGGTCGACTCGCCCGACTTTCCTCGACGGGACTCGTCACCATTGGAGTCGACTAGACACAACTTTTCTCGACACGACGCTTCATCGCTTGACTCTGCTCGACTCGACCCGACTCGGCTGGACTCGACCGGCTCGACTCGACTCATCGCAGTTCGACGCAACTCTTCTCAGCTCGACTTTCAACTTGACTACACTCCGGTCGACTCGCCCGACTTTCCTCGACGGGACTCGTCACCATTGGAGTCGACTAGACACAACTTTTCTCGACACGACGCTTCATCGCCTGACTCTGCTCGACTCGACCCGACTCGGCTGGACTCGACCCGGCTCGACTCGACTCATCGCAGTTCGACGCAACTCTGCTCAGCTCGACTTTCAACTTGACTACACTCCGGTCGACTCCGCCCGACTTTCCTCGACGGGACTCGTCACCATTGGAGTCGACCAGACACAACTTTTCTCGACACGACGCTTCATCCTCGATTCTGCTCGACTCGACCCGACTCGGCTGGACTCGACCGGCTCGACTCGACTCATCGCAGTTCGACGCAACTCTGCTCAGCTCGACTTTCAACTTGACTACACTCCGGTCGACTCGCCCGACTTTCCTCGACGGGACTCGTCACCATTGGAGTCGACCAGACACAACTTTTCTCGACACGACGCTTCATCGCCGGATTCTGCTCGACTCGACCCGACTCGGCTCGACTCGACTCGGCTCGACTCGACTCATCGGTTCGACGCAACTCTGCTCAGCTCGACTTTCAACTTCACTACACTCCGGTCGACTCCGCCGACTTTCCTCGACGGGACTCGTCACCATTGGAGTCGACCAGACACAACTTTTCTCGACACGACGCTTCATCTCCTGATTCTGCTCGACTCGACCTCGACCGACTCGACTGGACTCGACCCGGCTCGACTCGACTCATCGCAGTTCGACGCAACTCTGCTCAGCTCGACTTTCAACTTGACTACACTCCGGTCGACCCCGCCGACTTTCCTCGACGGGACTCGTCACCATTGGAGTCGACCAGACACAACTTTTCTCGACACGACGCTTCATCGCCGACTCGCTCGACTCGACCCCGACTCGACCGTTGGACTCGACCGGCTCGACTCGACTCATCGCAGTTCGACGCAACTCTGCTCAGCTCGACTTTCAACTTGACTACACTCGGTCGACTCTGCCCGACTTTCCTCGACGGGACTCGTCACCATTGGAGTCGACCAGACACAACTTTCTCGACACGACGCTTCATCGCCTGATTCTGCTCGACTCGACCCGACTCGACTGGACTCGACCTGGCTCGACTCGACTCATCGCAGTTCGATGCAACTCTGCTCAGCTCGACTTTCAACTTGACTACACTCCGGTCGACTCGCCTCGACTTTCCTCGACGGGACTCGTCACCATTGGAGTCGACTAGACACAACTTTTCTCGACACGACGCTTCATGCCGAATTCTGCTCGACTCGACCCGACTCGGCTGGACTCGACCGGCTCGACTCGACTCATCGCAGTTCGACGCAACTCTGCTCAGCTCGACTTTCAACTTGACTACACTCCGGTCGACTCCGCCCGACTTTCCTCGACGGACTCGTCACCATTGGAGTCGACTAGACACAACTTTTCTCGACACGACGCTTCATCGCCTGACTCTGCTCGACTCGACCCGACTCGGCTGGACTCGACTCGGCTCGACTCGACTCATCGCAGTTCGACGCACTCTGCTCAGCTCGACTTTCAACTTGACTACACTCGGTCGACTCCGCCGACTTTCCTCGACGGGACTCGTCACCATTGGAGTCGACTAGACACAACTTTTCTCGACACGACGCTTCATCGCCTGACTCTGCTCGACTCGACCCGACTCGGCTGGACTCGACCGGCTCGACTCGACTCATCGCAGTTCGACGCAACTCTGCTCAGCTCGACTTTCAACTTGACTACACTCGGTCGACTCGCCCGACTTTCCTCGACGGGACTCGTCACCATTGGAGTCGACTAGACACAACTTTTCTCGACACGACGCTTCATCGCCTGACTCTGCTCGACTCGACCCGACTCCTCGGACTCGCTCGGCTCGACTCGACTCATCGCAGTTCGACGCAACTCTGCTCAGCTCGACTTTCAACTTGACTACACTCGGTCGACTCGCCGACTTTCCTCGACGGGACTCGTCACCATTGGAGTCGACGGACACAACTTTTCTCGACACGACGCTTCATCGCCTGATTCTGCTCGACTCGACCTGGACTCGACTGGACTCGCCGGCTCGACTCGACTCATCGCAGTTCGACGCAACTCTGCTCAGCTCGACTTTCAACTTGACTACACTCCGGTCGACTCGCCCGACTTTCCTCGACGGGACTCGTCACCATTGGAGTCGACCAGACACAACTTTTCTCGACACGACGCTTCATCGCTTGATTCTGCTCGACTCGACCCGACTCGACTGGACTCGACCCTGCTCGACTCGACTCATCGCAGTTCGACGCAACTCTGCTCAGCTCGACTTTCAACTTGACTACACTCCGGTCGACTCGCCCGACTTTCCTCGACGGGACTCGTCACCATTGGAGTCGACCTGACACAACTTTTCTCGACACGACGCTTCATCGCTTGACTCTGCTCGACTCGACCCGACTCGACTCGACTCGGCTCGACTCGACTCGACTCGACTCGACTCGACTCATCGCATTTCGACGCAACTCTGCTCAGCTCGACTTTCAACTTGACTACACTCCGGTCGACTCCGCTCGACTTTCCTCGACGGGACTCGTCACCATTGGAGTCGACTAGACACAACTTTTCTCGACACGACGCTTCATCTCCTGATTCTGCTCGACTCGACCGACTCGGCTGGACTCGACCCGGCTCGACTCGACTCATCGCAGTTCGACGCAACTCTGCTCAGCTCGACTTTCAACTTGACTACACTCCGGTCGACTCCGCCCGACTTTCCTCGACGGGACTCGTCACCATTGGAGTCGACTAGACACAACTTTTCTCGACACGACGCTTCATCTCCTGACTCTGCTCGACTCGACTCGCTCGGTGGACTCGACCGACTCGACTCGACTCGACTCATCGCAGTTCGACGCAACTCTGCTCGGCTCGACTTTCAACTTGACTACACTCCGGTCGACTCCGCCGACTTTCCTCGACGGGACTCGTCACCATTGGAGTCGACTAGACACAACTTTCTCGACACGACGCTTCATCGCTTGACTCTGCTCGACTCGACCCGACTCGGCTGGACTCGACCCGGCTCGACTCGACTCATCGCAGTTCGACGCAACTCTGCTCAGCTCGACTTTCAACTTGAGTACACTCCGGTCGACTCCGCGAACTTTCCTCGACGGGACTCGTCACCAATGGAGTTGACCAGACACAACTTTTCTCGCCACCACGCTTCATCGCCTGAGTCTACTAGACTCTACCCGACTCGGCTGGACTCGTCCCGTCTCGACTCGACTCATCGCAGTTCGACGCAACTGCTCAGCTCGACTTTCAACTTGACTACACTCTCGTCGACTCGCCCGACTTTCCTCGACGGGACTCGTCACCATTGGAGTCGACTAGACACAACTTTCTCGACACGACGCTTCATCGCTGACTCACGCTCGACTCGACCCGACTCTGGGCTGGACTCGGACTCGGACTCGACTCGACTCATCAGTTCGACGCAACTCTGCTCAGCTCGACTTTCAACTTGACTACACTCCGGTCGACTCGCCGACTTTCCTCGACGGGACTCGTCACCATTGGAGTCGACTAGACACAACTTTTCTCGACACGACGCTTCATCGCCTGACTCTGCTCGACTCGACCCGACTCGGCTGGACTCGACTCGACTCGGCTCGACTCGACTCATCGCATTTCGACGCAACTCTGCTCAGCTCGACTTTCAACTTGACTACACTCGGTCGACTCCGCCCGACTTTCCTCGACGTGACTCGTCACCATTGGAGTCGACTAGACACAACTTTTCTCGACACGACGCTTCATCGCTTGACTCATGGGCTGGACTCGACCTCGGCTACGGCTCGGACTCGACCCGGCTCGGCTCGACTCATCGCAGTTCGACGCAACTCTGCTCAGCTCGACTTTCAACTTGACTA
The DNA here is from genome assembly GCA_026541065.1 of Canavalia ensiformis. Lineage (NCBI taxonomy): Eukaryota > Viridiplantae > Streptophyta > Magnoliopsida > Fabales > Fabaceae > Canavalia > Canavalia ensiformis. The sequence goes on from JAMKYM010000736.1 coordinate 48,860, forward strand.
CACTCGGTCGACTCCGCCCGACTTTCCTCGACGGGACTCGTCACCATTGGAGTCGACCAGACACAACTTTTCTCGACACGACGCTTCATCGCTTGACGACTCGCTCGACTCGACCCGACTCGACTGGACTCGACCCGGCTCGACTCGACTCATCGCAGTTCGACGTACCTCTGCTCAGCTCGACTTTCAACTTGACTACACTCCGGTCGACTCGCCCGACTTTCCTCGACGACTCGTCGTCACCATTGGAGTCGACTAGACACAACTTTTCTCGACACGACGCTTCATCTCCCGACTCTGCTCGACTCGACCCGACCTCGACTCGACTCGGACTCGACTCTCGACTCATCGCAGTTCGACGCAACTCTGCTCGGCTCGACTTTCAACTTGACTACACTCGGTCGACTCCGCTCGACTTTCCTCGACGGGACTCGTCACCATTGGAGTCGACAGACACAACTTTTCTCGACACGACGCTTCATCGATTGACTCGCTCGACTCGACCCGACTCGGTGGACGGACTCGACTCGGCTCGACTCATCGACTCATCGGTTCGACGCAACTCTGCTCGGCTCGACTTTCAACTTGACTACACTCGGTCGACTCGCCGACTTTCCTCGACGGGACTCGTCACCATTGGAGTCGACTAGACACAACTTTTCTCGACACGACGCTTCATCGACTCGCTCGACTCGACCCGACTCGACTGGACTCGACCGGCTCGACTCGACTCATCGCGGTTCGACGCAACTCTGCTCGGCTCGACTTTCAACTTGACTACACTCGGTCGACTCGCTCGACTTTCCTCGACGGGACTCGTCACCATTGGAGTCGACTAGACACAACTTTCTCGACACGACGCTTCATCGCGACTCGATCTCCGACTCGACTCGACTCGACTCGACTGGACTCGACTCGACTCATCGCGGTTCGACGCAACTCGCTCAGCTCGACTTTCAACTTTGACTACACTCGGTCGACTCGCCCGACTTTCCTCGACGGGACTCGTCACCATTGAGTCGACCAGACACAACTTTTCTCGACACGACGCTTCATCGCCTTATTCGACTCGACTCGACCCGACTCGACCGGCTCGACTCGACTCATCGCAATTCGACGCAACTCTGCTCAGCTCGACTTTCAACTTGACTACACTCGGTCGACTCGCTCGACTTTCCTCGACGGGACTCGTCACCATTGGAGTCGACTAGACACAACTTTTCTCGACACGACGCTTCATCTGACTCTGCTCGACTCGACCCGACTCGGCTGGACTCGACCCGGCTCGACTCGACTCATCGCAGTTCGACGCAACTCTGCTCAGCTCGACTTTCAACTTGACTACACTCGGTCGACTCCGCTCGACTTTCCTCGACGGGACTCGTCACCATTGGAGTCGACTAGACACAACTTTTCTCGACACGACGCTTCATCGCCTGACTCTGCTCGACTCGACCCGACTCGGCTGGACTCGACTCGGCTCGACTCGACTCATCGCAGTTCGACGCAACTCTGCTCAGCTCGACTTTCAACTTGACTACACTCTGGTCGACTCCACTCGACTTTCCTCGACGGGACTCGTCACCATTGGAGTCGACTAGACACAACTTTTCTCGACACGACGCTTCATCTCCTGACTCTGCTCGACTCGACTCGACTCGACTCGACTGGACTCGACTCGCTCGACTCGACTCATCGCAGTTCGACGCACACTCTGCTCAGCTCGACTTTCAACTTGACTACACTCGGTCGACTCCGCTCGACTTTCCTCGACGGGACTCGTCACCATTGGAGTCGACTAGACACAACTTTTTCTCGACACGACGCTTCATCTCCTGACTCTCGAGACACAATTTTTATCGACATCGCCTCATCTCGGCTGGACTCGCTCGGCTCGCTCGACTCATCATGCGATTTCGACGCAACTCTGCTCGGCTCGACTTTCAACTTGACTACACTCGGTCGACTCCGCCCGACTTTCCTCGACGGGACTCGTCACCATTGGAGTCGACTAGACACAACTTTTCTCGACACGACGCTTCATCGCCTGACTCTGCTCGACTCGACCCGACTCGGCTGGACTCGACCGACTCGACTCGACTCATCGCAGTTCGACGCAACTCTGCTCAGCTCGACTTTCAACTTGACTACACTCGGTCGACTCGCTCGACTTTCCTCGACGGACTCGTCACCATTGGAGTCGACCGGACACAACTTTTCTCGACACGACGCTTCATCTCCTCTCGACTCTCTCACTTCGGCCGACTGGACTCGACCGGCTCGACTCGACTCATCGCGATTCGACGCCACTCTGCTCGGCTCGACTTTCAACTTGACTACACTCGGTCGACTCGCTCGACTTTCCTCGACGGACTCGTCACCATTGGAGTCGACTAGACACAACTTTTCTCGACACGACGCTTCATCGCCTGACTCTGCTCGACTCGACCCGACTCGACTGGACTCGACCCGGCTCGACTCGACTCATCGCAGTTCGACGCAACTCTTGCTCAGCTCGACTTTCAACTTGACTACACTCGGTCGACTCGCCGACTTTCCTCGACGGACTCGTCACCATTGGAGTCGACTAGACACAACTTTTCTCGACACGACGCTTCATCGCTGACTCTGCTCACTCGACCTCGACTCGACTGGACTCGACCCGGCTCGACTCGACTCATCGCGGTTCGACGCAACTCTGCTCAGCTCGACTTTCAACTTGACTACACTCCGGTCGACTCGCTCGACTTTCCTCGACGGGACTCGTCACCATTGGAGTCGACTAGACACAACTTTTCTCGACACGACGCTTCATCATCGCTCGGCTCGACTCGACCCGACTCGGCTGGACTCGACCCGGCTCGACTCGACTCATCGCAGTTCGACGCAACTCTGCTCAGCTCGACTTTCAACTTGACTACACTCCGGTCGACTCCGCTCGACTTTCCTCGACGGGACTCGTCACCATTGGAGTCGACCAGACACAACTTTTCTCGACACGACGCTTCATCTCGATTCTGCTCGACTCGACCCGACTCGGCTGGACTCGACCCGGCTCGACTCGACTCATCGCAGTTCGACGCAACTCTTGCTCAGCTCGACTTTCAACTTCACTACACTCCGGTCGACTCCGCCCGACTTTCCTCGACGGGACTCGTCACCATTGGAGTCGACCAGACACAACTTTTCTCGACACGACGCTTCATCTCCTGATTCTGCTCGACTCGACCCGACTCGCTGGACTCGACTCGCTCGACTCGACTCATCGCAGTTCGACGCAACTCTGCTCAGCTCGACTTTCAACTTGACTACACTCCGGTCGACTCGCTCGACTTTCCTCGACGGGACTCGTCACCATTGGAGTCGACTAGACACAACTTTTCTCGACACGACGCTTCATCGCTTGATTCTGCTCGACTCGACCCGACTCGGCTGGACTCGACCGGCTCGACTCGACTCATCGCAGTTCGACGCAACTCTGCTCAGCTCGACTTTCAACTTGACTACACTCGGTCGACTCGCTCGACTTTCCTCGACGGACTCGTCACCATTGGAGTCGACTAGACACAACTTTTCTCGACACGACGCTTCATCGTCGACTCTGACTCGACTCGACTCGACTCATCGCAGTTCGACGCAACTCTGCTCAGCTCGACTTTCAACTTGACTACACTCCGGTCGACTCGCTCGACTTTCCTCGACGGGACTCGTCACCATTGGAGTCGACTAGACACAACTTTTCTCGACACGACGCTTCATTCCCTTGACTCTGCTCGACTCGACCCGACTCTCGGACTCGACCGGCTCGACTCGACTCGACTCATCGCAGTTCGACGCAACTCTGCTCAGCTCGACTTTCAACTTGACTACACTCCGGTCGACTCCGCCCGACTTTCCTCGACGGGACTCGTCACCATTGGAGTCGACTAGACACAACTTTTCTCGACACGACGCTTCATCGCCTGACTCTAGACTCGACCCGACTCGACTGGACTCGACTCGGCTCGACTCGACTCATCGCAGTTCGACGCAACTCTGCTCAGCTCGACTTTCAACTTGACTACACTCGGTCGACTCCGCTCGACTTTCCTCGACGTGACTCGTCACCATTGGAGTCGACTAGACACAACTTTTCTCGACACGACGCTTCATCGCCTGACTCTGCTCGACTCGACCGACTCGGCTGGACTCGACCCGGCTCGACTCGACTCATCGCAGTTCGACGCCACTCTACTCAGCTCGACTTTCAACTTGACTACACTCCGGTCGACTCCGCTCGACTTTCCTCGACGGGACTCGTCACCATTGGAGTCGACTAGACACAACTTTTCTCGACACGACGCTTCATCGCTGACTCTGCTCGACTCGACCGACTCGACTCTGGACTCGACTCGGCTCGACTCGACTCATCGCAGTTCGACGCAACTCTGCTCAGCTCGACTTTCAACTTGACTACACTCGGTCGACTCCGCCGACTTTCCTCGACGGACTCGTCACCATTGGAGTCGACTAGACACAACTTTTCTCGACACGACGCTTCATCGCTGATTCTGCTCGACTCGACCCTGCTCGACTCGACTCATCGCAGTTCGACGCAACTCTGCTCAGCTCGACTTTCAACTTGACTACACTCCGGTCGACTCGCTCGACTTTCCTCGACGGGACTCGTCACCATTGGAGTCGACTAGACACAACTTTTCTCGACACGACGCTTCATCGCCTGACTCTGCTCGACTCGACCCGACTCGGCTGGACTCGACCGGCTCGACTCGACTCATCGCAGTTCGACGCAACTCTCAGCTCGACTTTCAACTTGACTACACTCGGTCGACTCTCGCCCGACTTTCCTCGACGGGACTCGTCACCATTGGAGTCGACGGACACAACTTTTCTCGACACGACGCTTCATCGTTTCGACTCGACGCTCGACTCGACCCGACTCGGCTGGACTCGACTCGGCTCGACTCGACTCATCGCAATTCGACGCCACTCTGCTCAGCTCGACTTTCAACTTGACTACACTCCGGTCGACTCGCTCGACTTTCCTCGACGTGACTCGTCACCATTGGAGTCGACTAGACACAACTTTTCTCGACACGACGCTTCATCGCCTCATTCTGCTCGACTCGACCCGACTCTGGACTGGCTCGACTCCGACTCGCTCGACTCATCGCATTTCGACGCAACTGCTCGCTCGGCTCGACTTTCAACTTGACTACACTCGGTCGACTCGCCCGACTTTCCTCGACGGACTCGTCACCATTGGAGTCGACTAGACACAACTTTTCTCGACACGACGCTTCATCGCCTCTGCTCGACTCGACCCGACTCGGCTGGACTGGACTCGACCGGCTCGACTCGACTCATCGCAGTTCACGCCACTCTGCTCAGCTCGACTTTCAACTTGACTACACTCCGGTCGACTCCGCTCGACTTTCCTCGACGTGACTCGTCACCATTGGAGTCGACTAGACACAACTTTTCTCGACACGACGCTTCATCGCCTGACTCGACTCGGCTCGACTCGACTCATCGCAGTTCGACGCAACTCTGCTCAGCTCGACTTTCAACTTGACTACACTCGGTCGACTCCGCTCGACTTTCCTCGACGTGACTCGTCACCATTGGAGTCGACTAGACACAACTTTTCTCGACACGACGCTTCATCTCGACTCGCTCGACTCGACCGACTTGGACTGGACTCGATTCTCGACTCGACTCATCGCAGTTCGACGCAACTCTGCTCAGCTCGACTTTCAACTTGACTACACTCGGTCGACTCCGCTCGACTTTCCTCGACGTGACTCGTCACCATTGGAGTCGACTAGACACAACTTTTCTCGACACGACGCTTCATTTTCCTCGCTCGACTCGACTCCGACTCGGCTCTGGACTCGACCACTCGCTCGACTCGACTCATCGCGGTTCGACGCCACTCTCGGCTCGACTTTCAACTTGACTACACTCGGTCGACTCTCGGCCGACTTTCCTCGACGGGACTCGTCACCATTGGAGTCGACTAGACACAACTTTCTCGACACGATGCTTCATCGCCTGACTCTGCTCGACTCGACCCGACTCGGCTGGACTCGACTCGGCTCGACTCGACTCATCGCAATTCGACGCAACTCTGCTCAGCTCGACTTTCAACTTGACTACACTCGGTCGACTCCGCTCGACTTTCCTCGACGGGACTCGTCACCATTGGAGTCGACTAGACACAACTTTTCTCGACACGACGCTTCATCTCCTGACTTCTGCTCGACTCGACCCGACTCAGCTGGACTCGACTCGGCTCGACTCGACTCATCGCAGTTCGACGCAACTCTTGCTCAGCTCGACTTTCAACTTGACTACACTCCGGTCGACTCGCCCGACTTTCCTCGACGGGACTCGTCACCATTGGAGTCGACCAGACACAACTTTTCTCGACACGACGCTTCATCGAGTGACTCTGCTCGACTCGACCCGGACTCGGATTTCGACTCGACTCGGCTCGACTCGACTCATCGCAGTTCGACGCCACTATGCTCAGCTCGACTTTCAACTTGACTACACTCGGTCGACTCCGCACGACTTTCCTCGACGGGACTCGTCACCATTGGAGTCGACCGGACACAACTTTTTCTCGACACGCTTCGCTTCATCGCTCCGACTCAGGCTCGACTCGACCCGACTGGACTCGACTCGGCTCGACTCGACTCATCGCAATTCGACGCACTCTGCTCAGCTCGACTTTCAACTTGACTACACTCTCGGTCGACTCCGCTCGACTTTCCTCGACGGGACTCGTCACCATTGGAGTCGACTAGACACAACTTTTCTCGACACGACGCTTCATCGCCTGACTCTGCTCGACTCGACCCGACTCGGCTGGACTCGACTCGGCTCGACTCGACTCATCGCAGTTCGACGCCACTCTGCTCAGCTCGACTTTCAACTTGACTACACTCGGTCGACTCCGCTCGACTTTCCTCGACGGGACTCGTCACCATTGGAGTCGACTAGACACAACTTTTCTCGACACGACACTTCATCGCCTGACTCTGCTCGACTCGACCCGACTCGGCTGGACTCGACCGGCTCGACTCGACTCATCGCAGTTCGACGCAACTCTGCTCAGCTCGACTTTCAACTTGACTACACTCGGTCGACTCCGCTCGACTTTCCTCGACGGGACTCGTCACCATTGGAGTCGACTAGACACAACTTTTCTCGACACGACGCTTCATCGCGACTCGCTCGACTCGCCGACCCGGCTGGACTGGACTCGGCTCGACTTCGACTCGCCTCATCGCGGTTCGACGCAACTCTGCTCGGCTCGACTTTCAACTTGACTACACTCACGGTCGACTCGCTCGACTTTCCTCGACGGGACTCGTCACCATTGGAGTCGACTAGACACAACTTTTCTCGACACGACGCTTCATCGCCTGACTCTGCTCGACTCGACCCGACTCGGTTGGACTCGACTCGGCTCGACTCGACTCATCGCAGTTCGACGCAACTCTGCTCAGCTCGACTTTCAACTTGACTACACTCCGGTCGACTCCGCCGACTTTCCTCGACGGGACTCGTCACCATTGGAGTCGACTAGACACAACTTTTCTCGACACGACGCTTCATCGCCTGACTCTGCTCGACTCGACTCGCCGGACTCGACTGGACTCGACTCGACTCATCGCGTTCGACGCACTCTGGCTCGACTTTCAACTTGACTACACTACGGTCGACTCCGCCCGACTTTCCTCGACGGGACTCGTCACCATTGGAGTCGACTAGACACAACTTTTCTCGACACGACGCTTCATCGCCTGACTCTGCTCGACTCGACCCGACTCGGCTGGACTCGACTCGGCTCGACTCGACTCATCGCAGTTCGACGCAACTCTGCTCAGCTCGACTTTCAACTTGACTACACTCCGGTCGACTCGCTCGACTTTCCTCGACGTGACTCGTCACCATTGGAGTCGACTAGACACAACTTTTCTCGACACGACGCTTCATCGCTTGACTCTCCGCTCGACTCGACTCGGCTGGACTCGACTCCCTCGACTCACTCGACTCATCGCGTTCGACGCAACTCTGCTCAGCTCGACTTTCAACTTGACTACACTCCGGTCGACTCGCCCGACTTTCCTCGACGTGACTCGTCACCATTGGAGTCGACTAGACACAACTTTTCTCGACACGACCTTCATCGCCTGACTCTGCTCGACTCGACCCGACTCGGCTGGACTCGACTCGGCTCGGCTCGACTCATCGCAGTTCGACGCAACTCTGCTCAGCTCGACTTTCAACTTGACTACACTCGGTCGACTCGCCGACTTTCCTCGACGGGACTCGTCACCATTGGAGTCGACTAGACACAACTTTTCTCGACACGACGCTTCATCGCCTGACTCTGCTCGACTCGACCCGACTCGACTGGACTCGACTCGGACTCGACTCGACTCATCGCAGTTCGACGCAACTCTGCTCAGCTCGACTTTCAACTTGACTACACTCCGGTCGACTCGCTCGACTTTCCTCGACGGACTCGTCACCATTGGAGTCGACTAGACACAACTTTTCTCGACACGACGCTTCATCGCCTGACTCTGCTCGACTCGACCCGACTCGGCTGGACTCGACTCGGCTCGACTCGACTCATCGCATTTCGACGCAACTCTGCTCAGCTCGACTTTCAACTTGACTACACTCCGGTCGACTCGCTCGACTTTCCTCGACGGGACTCGTCACCATTGGAGTCGACTAGACACAACTTTTCTCGACACGACGCTTCATCGCGACTCGTAGTTCTGGACGCTTCGACTCGACTCGACCCGGCTTGGACTCTGGACTCGACTCGATCGACTCGACTCATCGCAATTCGACGCAACTCTCTCAGCTCGACTTTCAACTTGACTACACTCCGGTCGACTCTCGACTTTCCTCGACGGGACTCGTCACCATTGGAGTCGACAAGACACAACTTTTCTCGACACGACGCTTCATCGCCTTTCGCTCGACTCGACCCGACTCGACTGGACTCGACTCGGCTCGACTCGACTCATCGCAATTCGACGCACTCTGCTCAGCTCGACTTTCAACTTGACTACACTCCGGTCGACTCGCTCGACTTTCCTCGACGGGACTCGTCACCATTGGAGTCGACTAGACACAACTTTTCTCGACACGACGCTTCATCGCCTGACTCTGCTCGACTCGACTCGACTCGACTCGGACTCCACTCGCTCGACTCGACTCATCGCAATTCGACGCACTCTTCTCAGCTCGACTTTCAACTTGACTACACTCCGGTCGACTCCGCTCGACTTTCCTCGACGTGACTCGTCACCATTGGAGTCGACTAGACACAACTTTTCTCGACACGACGCTTCATCGCTGACTCTGCTCGACTCGACCCGACTCGGCTGGACTCGACCGGCTCGACTCGACTCATCGGTTCGACGACTCGCTCGGCTCGACTTTCAACTTGACTACACTCGGTCGACTCGCTCGACTTTCCTCGACGTGACTCGTCACCATTGGAGTCGACTAGACACAACTTTTCTCGACACGACGCTTCATCTGACTCGCTCGACTCGACCGACTCCGACTGGACTCGACCTCGGCTTCGACTCGACTCATCTAGTTCGACGCAACTCTGCTCAGCTCGACTTTCAACTTGACTACACTCCGGTCGACTCGCTCGACTTTCCTCGACGTGACTCGTCACCATTGGAGTCGACTAGACACAACTTTTCTCGACACGACGCTTCATCGCATCGACTCTCGCTCGACTCGACTAGACTTCGGCGGGACTCGGCTGGACTCGACTCGGCTCGACTCGACTCATCGCGATTCGACGCAACTCTCTCGGCTCGACTTTCAACTTGACTACACTCGGTCGACTCCGCCTCGACTTTCCTCGACGGACTCGTCACCATTGGAGTCGACTAGACACAACTTTTCTCGACACGACGCTTCATCGCTGACTCGCTCGACTCGACCCGACTCGGCGGACTCGACCGGCTCGACTCGACTCATCGATTCGACGCACTCTGCTCGGCTCGACTTTCAACTTGACTACACTCGGTCGACTCGCTCGACTTTCCTCGACGTGACTCGTCACCATTGGAGTCGACTAGGACAAAACTTTTCTCGACACGACGCTTCATCGTCGACTCTTAGACTCGACCCGACTCGGTGGACTCGACCGGCTCGACTCGACTCATCGCATTCGACGCAACTCTGCTCGGCTTGACTTTCAACTTAACTACACTCGGTCGACTCCCTCGACTTTCCTCGACGGACTCGTCACCATTGGAGTCGACTAGACACAACTTTTCTCGACACGACGCTTCATCGCCTGACTTTGCTCGACTCGACCCGACTCGGCTGGACTCGACCCGGCTCGACTCGACTCATCGCAGTTCGACGCCACTCTGCTCAGCTCGACTTTCAACTTGACTACACTCCGGTCGACTCCGCTCGACTTTCCTCGACGTGACTCGTCACCATTGGAGTCGACTAGACACAACTTTTCTCGACACGACGCTTCATCGCTGACTCTGCTCGACTCGACCCTCGGCTGGACTCGGCTCGGCTCGACTCGACTCATCGCAGTTCGACGCCACTCTGCTCAGCTCGACTTTCAACTTGACTACACTCCGGTCGACTCCGCCTCGACTTTCCTCGACGTGACTCGTCACCATTGGAGTCGACTAGACACAACTTTTCTCGACACGACGCTTCATCGCCTGACTTTGCTCGACTCGACCTGGACTCGACTCGGCTCGACTCGACTCATCGTAGTTCGACGCACTCGCTCGCCCTCGACTTTCAACTTGACTACACTCGGTCGACTCGCTCGACTTTCCTCGACGGGACTCGTCACCATTGGAGTCGACCAGACACAACTTTTCTCGACACGACGCTTCATCGCCTGACTCTGCTCGACTCGACCCGACTCGGCTGGACTCGACCCGGCTCGACTCGACTCATCGCAGTTCGACGCAACTCTGCTCAACTCGACTTTCAACTTGACTACACTCCGGTCGACTCCGCCCGACTTTCCTCGACGGGACTCGTCACCATTGGAGTCGACTAGACACAACTTTCTCGACACGACGCTTCATCGCCTGACTCACTCGACTCTCCTCGACTGGACTCGACTCGACTCATCGCGGTTCGACGCAACTCGCTCGGCTCGACTTTCAACTTGACTACACTCGGTCGACTCCGCTCCTCGACTTTCCTCGACGGACTCGTCACCATTGGAGTCGACTAGACACAACTTTTCTCGACACGACGCTTCATCGCCTGACTCTGCTCGACTCGACCCGACTCGGCTGGACTCGACCTCGCTCGACTCGACTCATCGCAGTTCGACGCAACTCTGCTCAGCTCGACTTTCAACTTGACTACACTCCGGTTCGACTCTCGCTCGACTTTCCTCGACGTGACTCGTCACCATTGGAGTCGACTAGACACAACTTTTCTCGACACGACGCTTCATCGACTTGGTCTGCTCGACTCGACTCGACTACTGCTCGGTTGGACTCGACTCGGCTCGACTCGACTCATCGCGATTCGACGCAACTCTGCTCGGCTCGACTTTCAACTTGACTACACTCTGGTCGACTCGCTCGACTTTCCTCGACGGGACTCGTCACCATTGGAGTCGACTAGACACAACTTTTCTCGACACGACGCTTCATCGCTCGATTCTCTCACGACTCGACTCATCGCTCTAGGCGACTCTCGACTCACTCCTCGACTCGACTCATCACTACACTCGGGTCGACTCGAGCTGACTCTCGGCTCGACTTTCAACTTGACTACAACTCGGTCGACTCCGCTCGACTTTCCTCGACGGGACTCGTCACCATTCGAGTCGACTAGACACAACTTTTCTCGACACGACGCTTCATCTCACTTTCCTCGACTCGCTCGACTCGACTCGACCCAGACTTTTTTCACTCGACTCGACCCGGCTCGACTCGACTCGATCTCGATTCGGCGCCACTCTGCTCAACTCGACTTTCAACTTGACTACACTCGGTCGACTCCGCTCGACTTTCCTCGACGTGACTCGTCACCATTGGAGTCGACCAGACACAACTTTTCTCGACACGACGCTTCATCTCGACTCGGCTTCGGACTTGACTCGATCGGCAGTTCGCTCACCAGTTTCGACGCACTCTGCTCAACTCGACTTTCAACTTGACTACACTCCGGTCGACTCCGCTCGACTTTCCTCGACGTGACTCGTCACCATTGGAGTCGACGAGACACAACTTTTCTCGACACGACGCTTCATCTCCCCGACCCTGCTCGACTCGACCCGACTCGGCTGGACTCGGCTCGGCTCGACTCGACTCATCGCAGTTCGACGCAACTCTTGCTCAGCTCGACTTTCAACTTGACTACACTCCGGTCGACTCCGCTCGACTTTCCTCGACGTGACTCGTCACCATTGGAGTCGACTAGACACAACTTTTCTCGACACGACGCTTCATCGACTCTGCTCGACTCGACCCGACTTGGCTGGACTCGACCGGCTCGACTCGACTCATCGCCGTTCGACGCCACTCTGCTCAGCTCGACTTTCAACTTGACTACACTCCGTCGACTCCGCTCGACTTTCCTCGACGTGACTCGTCACCATTGGAGTCGACTAGACACAACTTTTCTCGACACGACCCTTCATCGCCTGACTCTATTCGACTCGACCCGACTCTGCTGGACTCGACTCGGCTCGACTCGACTCATCGCAGTTCGACGCACTCTGCCCAGCTCGACTTTCAACTTGACCACACTCCGGTCGACTCCGCTCGACTTTCCTCGACGGACTCGTGACCATTGGAGTCGACCGAGACAACTTTTTCTCGACACGACGCTTCATCATCGACCCCGCTCTACTCGACCAAACTCCGACACGAGCTCTCGGCTCGACTCGACTCATCGCAGTTCGACGAAACTCTGCTTAGCTCGACTTTCAACTTGACTACACTCCGGTCGACTCCGCTCGACTTTCCTCGACGTGACTCGTCACCATTGGAGTCGACTAGACACAACTTTTCTCGACACGACCCTTCATCGTCCGACTCGACCGAATCGACTCGACCTCGACTCGACTCGACTCGACTCATCGCGATTCGACGCAACTCTTGTCAGCTCGACTTTCAACTTAACTACACTCCGGTCGACTCCGCTCGACTTTCCTCGACGTGACTCGTCACCATTGGAGTCGACTAGACATAACTTTTCTCGACACGACGCTTCATCGCCTGACTCCGCTCGGACTCGACCCGACTCTAGAGGCCGGACTCGACCGCTCGACTCGAGTCATCGCGATTCGCTCTTCGACGCCACTCTTCCTCTCGACTTTCAACTTGACTACACTCCGGTCGACTCCGCTCGACTTTCCTCCACGTGACTCGTCACCATTGGAGTCGACTAGACAAAACTTTTTTAGACACGACGCTTCATCGCCAAACTCCCGACTCGACTCGACCTGACTGGACTCGAGTCGCTCGACTCTTGACTCATCGAAGTTCGACGCAAACTTTGCTCAGCTCGACTTTCAACTTGACTACACTCCGGTCGACTCCGCTCGACCTTCCTCGACGTGACTCGTCACCATTGGAGTCGACGAGACACAACTTTTCTCGACACGATGCTTCATCGCCTGACTCTGCTCGACTCGACCCGACTCGGCTGGAGTCCACTCGGCTCACCTCGACTCATCGCAATTCGACGGCACTCTGCTCAGCTCGACTTTCAACTTGACTACACTCGGTCGACTCCGCTCGACATTCCTCGACGTGACTCGTCACCATTGGAGTCGACTAGACACAACTTTTCTCGACACGACGCATCATCTCCTGACTCGACCTGACTCGGCTTGACTCGACTCGGCTCGACTCGACTCATCGCAGTTCGACGCCAAACTCTGCTCAGCTCGACTTTCAACTTGACTACACTCCGGTCGACTCCGCTCGACTTTCCTCGACGTGACTCGTCACCATTGGAGTCGACTAGACACAACGTTTTAGACATGACGCTTCATCGCCTGACTATGCTCGACTCGACTGGACTTTACTCGGCTCGACTTGACTCATCGCAGTTTGACGCCACTTTGTTCCATACGACTTTCAACTTGACCACACTCCGGTCGACTCAGCTCGACCTTCCTCGACGTGACTCGTCACCATTGGAGTCGGCGAGACACAACTTTTCTCGACATGACACATCGTCTTGACTAATCTGGACTCGACCGACTCGGCTGACTCGACCCGGCTCGACCCGACTCATCGCAATTCGACGAAACTACTGTCGGCTCGACTTTCAACTTGACTACACTCCTGGTCGACTCGCTCGACTTTCCTCGACGTGACTCGTAACCATTGGAGTCGACTAGACATAACTTTTCTCGACACGACGCTTCATCGCCTAGCTCTTCTCGGGTCGACTCCACTTGGCTCGACTCAACTCGGCTCAACTCGACTCATCGCGATTCGACGCCACTCTGCTCAGCTCAACTTTCAACTTGACTACACTCAGGTCGACTCCGCTCGACATTCCTCGACGTGACTCGTAACCATTGGAGTCGACTAGACACAACTTTTCTCGACACGACGCTTCATCGCCTAGCTCTTCTCGGCTCGACTCCACTTGGCTCGACTCAACTCGACTGGACTCGACTCATCGCAGTTCGACGCCACTCTGCTCAGCTCGACTTTCAACTTGACTACACTCCGGTTGACTCCGCTCCACTTTCCTCGATGTGACTCGTCACCATTGGAGTCTAGTAGACACAACTTTTCTCGACACGATGCTTCATCGCGTGACTCTGCTCGACTCGGCTCGACTTGACTCATCGCTATTCGAGGCCACAATTCTCAGCTCGACCTTTAACTTGACTACACTCCGGTCGGCTCCGCTCGACTTTCCTGGACGTGACTCGTCACCATTGGAGTTGACTAGACACAACGTTTTTAGACACGACGGTTCATCGCCTGACTCTTGTCGACACGACCCGACTCCCAGCTCGAAATCACCTTGCCAAACGGAGCGGAGCACATACCCTGGTTGTGAGCACATGGCCGCGCAACAGAGAAGCCAATGATGCCCATAGAGGCGCGCTTGGCCTAGCCTGAGCACAACCGGATTGGCGATGATGTGCAGCAATGGCAAGCTAGCTAGTCGAATGTTGCTCAATGGACCAAGTCGTCCCTGTGCGGAGGAGGCGTGCATCGGTGCAAGGGGGAGTTCCGAAGCTCAGAAGGAGAAGCGGTGACTCGACCATGGCGAGCCACACCTTCGTTCCCACCGACCGTCGACCTAAGGCGGAGATGATTTAACACCAGGCATGCCGAACCGAACGGGGAAGATAAGGGGGAGGCTGAGGGCGAAGTGGGGAAGAACCCCTTTGTGCAAATTTGCTTAATTTTTCAAACTTTCAAAAATCGCTAATAGGTTCCCAAACTTTCCCTATTTACGAATCAGTCCCTAGAACTTTCCATAATTGCTAACCAGTCCCTCGAACTTATCATATTTTCTAATAAGCCCCTTAACTTTTCAAAATTGCCAATAAGCCCCTTAACCTTTAATAATTGCAAATCAGCCCCAACTTTTTTTTTAAATAACATCTAACCCTTTTCCCAAACCAAGCCCAATTTCTTTTAGATTCTTTTTCTCTAACTAAATCAAGTTTAATTTTCCATAAAACTTCGAATCAAGTATTTTCTTTTCAACCAATTCCTTTTCGTAAAAGTGTCCGATTAAGCCCACGCGCTTCCGATATTTACAAATCAAGAAAACGACTAAATAAAAATGTTTTTCTTTCCTTAATCTCACGCAATGGGCCCTAAAAATGAACTAGTAGCTTTTCCTGCTGTTCGTTGTTTAGAGGTCTGTATGAGTCCAAGTGCAGCTGTTGTTGTCCTGGGCCCTGTGCATATGTCGATTAGGATTACTCCTCCTTTCCATCGGTTTCAAACAAATAAAAACCTGTTTTTGCTTTCCTTAATCTCACGCAATGGGCCCTAAAAACGAACTGGTAGCTTTTTATGCTGTTCGTTGTTTAGAGGTCTGTATGGGTCCAAGTGCAGCCGTTGTTGTCTTGGGCCCTGTGCATATGTGGATTAGGATTACTCCTTTTTTTCCTCGTTTCCAAACAAATAAAAACTCTTTTTTCTTTCCTTAATCTCACACAATGGGCACTAAAGACGAACTAGTAGCTTTTTCTCCCATGAGTTGGGATGAGGATTGCCAAGAGGCTTTCGAGAAGATCAAATCATATTTACAAAACCCGCCGGTCCTGGTACCGCCAGTCCCTGGGAGACCGCTAATCTTGTATCTGACGGTGACGGACCAGTCAATGGGTTGTGTGCTCGGTCAACATGACGAATCTGGGAAGAAGGAGTAGGTGATATACTACTTGAGCAAAAAGTTCACAAGTTGCGAGGCCAGATACTCTCTATTAGAGCAAACTTGTTGTGCTCTGGCATGGGCGGCGCATCACCTAAGGTAGTATATGCTGAGCCACACCACGTGGCTGATATCCAGGATGGATCCGATCAAGTACATATTCGAGAAGCCTGCATTGTCGGGGCGGATTGCAAAATGGCAAATGGTGCTTTCGGAATATGATATCCTGTGTGTGACCCAGAAATTTGTCAAAGGCAGCGCACTCGCAGAATATTTGGCCCAACAGCCCATTGACGATTACCAAGCTATGCAGCCGGAATTCCCCGATGAGGATTTAATGGCAATCTTTAATGAAGAAGAGAAGGCAGAAGGAGAAAGATGGACCATGTTGTTTGACGACGCGTCCAACATGATGGGCCATGGTATTAGAGTTACCGATTTCTCCCGTAGAAGCAAGCGATATACCTATCACCGCCCGGCTAGCTTTCGATTGCACAAACAACGTGGCGGAATACGAAGCTTGTATTTTAGGGATTCAGGCTGCAATCGAAGCTAAGGTGAAGCACCTAGAGGTCTTTGGTGATTCAGCCTTGGTCATCCACCAGGTCAAAGGAGAGTGGGAGACCAGAGACACGAAGCTAGTGCCGTATCAAGCTTGCCCTCCGGGAATTGCTGAACATTTCAAAGAGGTCACCTTCTCGCACATACCCCGAGAAAATAATCAGCTGGCAGATGCCCTAGCCACATTGTCATCTATGTTCGAAATCAGACGAGAAGAAGATATGCCTCTCATTCGTGTCCAACACCGCTCTAGACCGGCATTTTGCCAAGCAGTGGAGGTGGAACCAGACCGAAAGCCCTGGTATCATGACATCCGGCAGTTCTTGAAAACTAAAGAATACCTCGCCGATGCAACGGAAAATGATAAGAGGACCCTACGAAGATTAGCAGCCAGTTTCTTCCTCAATGGGGAAATCTTGTACAAAAGGAATCACGACATGGTTCTGCTCAGGTGTGTAGACGCAGCAGAAACTGACAAAATCCTTAAAGAAGTTCACGAAGGGTCTTTTGGGGCTCATGCCAACGGACATGCAATGGCAAGGAAGATCCTCAGAGTTGGATATTACTGGCTGACTTTGGAGACTGATTATTACAAACATGTCAAAACTTGCCACAAGTGCCAGGTGTATGCAAACAACGTCCACATGCCGGCGACATCGTTGAATGTGCTGTCGTCACCCTGACCATTCGCTATGTGGGGGATGGATGTCATTGGCCCGATCGAGCCTAAAGAGTCTGGACACCGTTTCATATTGGTTGCCATTGACTACTTCACCAAATGGGTCGAAGCAGCCTCATATGCTAGTGTGACTCGCAACGTGGTGGTCAAGTTCGTAAAGAGAGAGCTGATATGCCGATACGGATTACCCAGCAGACTCATCACGGACAATGGCTCCAACCTGAACAACAAAATGATGTCAGAATTGTGCGATCAATTCAAGATCCAGCACCACAACTCTTCCCCTTATCGACCAAAGATGAACGGGGCGATCGAAGCGGCCAACAAGAATATCAAAAAGATCATCCAGAAGATGGTGCTCTCATACAGAGAATGGCAAGAAATGCTCCCCTATGCATTACATGCATATCGGACCTCGGTCCGCACTTCCACTGGGGCTACCCCATTCTCACTGGTGTATGGGATGGAAGCTGTACTCCCAATTGAAGTGGAGATCCCCTCGTTAAGAGTCCTGATGGATGTCAAATTAGAAGAGGCCGAATGGGTCCAAGCCCGGATGAATCAGTTGAACTTAATCGATGAGAAAAGGTTAGCGGTGATATGCCACGGCCAGCTATACCAAAGGAGAATAAAGAAAGCATTCGATAAAAAGGTCCGACCTTGGGAGTTCACGGAGGAAGATTTGGTGATCAAAAGGTTGTTGCCTATGTAGAAAGCGCTACATGGGAAATGGTCTCCAAATTACCAGGGACCTTATGTAGTTAAGAAAGCTTTCTCCGGAGGCACCTTGACCCTGACTGACATGGACGGGAAGGACTTGCCTAACCCTATCAACTCAGCTGCCATCAAGAGGTATTATGCTTAAAAGAAAAGCCCGCTGGGTCGAAAATCTGCAAGGGCGGCCTAGGCAAAAGTTAGGGCAATTCAAGCAGAAAAAAGCCCGCTAGGTCGAAAACCCGCAAGGGCAGCCTAGGCAAAAGTTAGGGCAATTAAAGTAGAAAAAGCCCGCTAGGTCGAAAACCCGCAAGGGCGACCTAGGCAAAAGTTAGGGCAACTCAAGCATAAAAAAGCCCGTTAGGTCAAGAACCCGTAGGGCGGCCTAGGCAAAAATCAGGGCAAAGCGATATAGACAAGACAGATAAGGGAGGAGTTGTTCCTCCGGTTGAGAAAATTGAAACAAATGACAAGCAGTCTCCGTCCATACTGGAGCAAATCAGTGGTCAAATAAGGATCTGAGCCTTATACTGGGGCAAAAACCGGCAAGTATTCGGGGTTCTGAAAGGCGATGAACAGAATCAAACTCAATTTGCGATTGAAGCAAAAGGTTCAAGCCGGTGCGGGACAAATCGATCAAGCCGGGGCAAACCGATTAAATGGGGCAAAATTTTTTTTCAAAAGCAAGGTTGACGAGACAAGCAGTTGTTGCTGAAGTACAATACTAACACTGACCATCTCAAAGGCATCTAACCAATCCAAATCAAACCACCAAATACCCATCCGCTAATATCTCAGCATGGCCTTTGTCTTACACCTCAAAGTAACTGTATTTTATTTTGTCAAGATGTATATGCAAAATGTAATTTATCATTTGAATTTTGAATGACAATTACTATTGTTAACGCTGTTCTGAAGGTCAGGGTTAGTTCAGAATTTTCTCGATTACAAATTCTCACTAGATCAAAACATCTTACCCCTTAAAAGAGTAACAAACGCAGTAGGCACTTCGGTGAAACAAGAGAGCAAACAAACAGGTCAGAAGATCTAGCTCACTTCAAAAATCATGATCAATGCTAAAGAAAGCCAGGAAGTCGAAATCTGCAAACAAAAACAGACAATTTTCACTCTCAAGCCCACCAGTAGGCCATCTTTGCATTCCCTCTGCATGTTTAATTTTACGCACCTCGGCCCTACGTTGTCGGGCCCTCTGATGTTTAATTTTCTGCACCCTCGGCCCTATGATGTAAGGCCTCGCATGTTTAATTTTCTGCGCCTCGGCCTATGTTGTGTCGAGGCCTCGCATGTTTAATTTTCTGCACCCTCGGCCTATGTCGTCAGGCCTCTGCATGTTTAATTTTCTGCACCCTCGGCCTATGATGTCAAGCCTCTGCATGTTTAATTTTCTGCACCCTCGGCCTATGTTGTCAGGCCTCTGCATGTTTAATTTTCTGCACCGTCGGCCTCGATGTCGGGCCTCCCCATGTTTAATTTTTTGCACCCTCGGCCTATGTTGTCGGGCCTCTCGCATGTTTTTTTCTTGCACCCTCGGCCTATGATGTCGCCTCTCGTGCATGTTTAATTTTTTACTGCACCCTCGGCCCTATGTTGTCGCCTCTGCATGTTTACATTTTTTCGCATTCCGGCCTATAATGTCGGACCTTGCATCTTTAATTTTTGCACCATCGGCCTATGATGTCGGGCCTCTGCATGTTTAATTTTCTGCATCCTTGGCCTACGTTGTCGGGCCTCACCTGAGTTTCCTTGCATCCTTGGCCTATATTGTTAGGCCACCTTGTCCTCACGAATCCATTTCACTCCGCTTCACCTACACATCGTCAATAACAACCTAAGTTAGGTCATGCAGTAAGCCAGTGGCTTCCTGTGTCGCCTCGGACATAATGTGTTCATTTACTTTACTCATTCCCTACCCCGATAATCTAGAGTCATCCCTCACATTATCGGGCGAAAATGATAAAGAGGGGCAACCGTAAACACCCAATTACGTCCGAGGCTTCCGGTCGCTAAATTTATTAATTAACACTAATCTAAAATAAAATTTAAAAATCTAAAAAAGATAAAAATAAAAAAATCTGGAAAAGAATAAAAAATAAAAATAATTAAAAAATTAAAAATGCGAAAGAAATAAAAAATTAAAAATTTTGAAAAGAAATTAAAAGAATAAAAATTTGAAAAGAAATTAAAAATTAAAAATTTGAAAAGAAACTAAAAAATTTTAAAAATCGAAAAGAAAAATATTTAAAAATTTGAAAAGAAAAAATATTTAAAAATTTGAAAAAGAAATATTTAAAAATTTGAAAAAAGAAAATTAAAAATTTGAAAAAGAAACTAAAATATTTTAAATTCAAAAAAAAAAATTAAAACTTTGAAAAGAATTAAAAATTTTAAAGATCTGAAAAGAAAAATATATAAAAATTTGAAAAAAAAAATATTTAAAAATCTTTGAAAAAAGAAATATTTAAAAATCTGAAAAAAGAAAAATTAAAAATCTGAAAAGAATTATGAGGTAATAAGGAAGGGGAGAAACAAGGGAAAAAAAGATATCATTTGGAATGTGAATATGAGTAAGCGGGTGCCCTATGCTTGATGCAATAGCAGGGGTATACGTTGGGGCTGGGGTACCTTCTACATAACTACATAACAAAGGAAGGCAAGAGCAACCTCCAATCGGATAGGTTGACTAAATAATTAAATCAAACCTTAGGCCAATGTTTTAGGGAATGCAGGAACGGCATGTACTCTTGGCAGCTTAACCTCCGTCCGGCCCGACAAGCGGGGAGGAAGCGATCGTCCCCACAGGCTTGGTCTGACTCCCTATCAGTCGAGGGAGCAAGATCGCGCGCGCGCGTGGTGGCGAACTACCGAAGGGCTTGATCCTTGCCACCGGGACGGGTCACGCAGCGTGCTAACTTCTGGACCTGTTAGAGGGAATCGTCCCAACTCCCAGCTCGAAATCACCTTGCCAAACGGAGCGGAGCACATACCAAGGTCGTGAGCACATGGCCGCACAACAGAGAAGCCAACGATGCCCACGGAGGCGCGCTTGGCCTAGCCTGAGCACAACCGGATTGGCGATGATGTGCAGCAACGGCAAGCTAGCTAGTCGAATGTTGCTCAATGGACCAAGTTGTCCCTGTGAGGAGGAGGCGTGCATCGGTGCAGGGGGAGTTCCGAAGCTCAGAGGGAGAAGCGGTGACTCGGCCATGGCGAGCCACACCTTCATTCGCACCGACCATCGACCTAAGGCGGAGATGACGAACAATCTGTGCACGCCGAACCAGCAATAGGGGAAGACAAGGGGAGGATGAGGGGCGAAGTGGGGAAGAACCCCTTTGTGCAAATTTGCTTAATTTTTCAAACTTTCAAAAATTGCTAATAGGTCCCCAAACTTTCCCTATTTACGAATCAGTCCCTAGAACTTTCCATAATTGCTAACCAGTCCCTTGAACTTATCATATTTGCTAATAAGCCCCTTAACTTTTCAAAATTGCCAATAAGCCCCTTAACTTTTAATAAATGCAATCAGCCCCAACTTTTTTTTTTCAAATAAAATCTAACCCTTTTCCCAAACCAAGCCCAATTTCTTTTAGATTCTTTTTCTCTAACTAAATCAAGTTTAATTTTCCATAAAACTTCGAATCAACTATTTCTTTTCAACCAATTCCTTTTCTCTAAAGGTGTCCGATTAAGCCCACGCGCTTCCGATATTTACAAATCAAGAAAACAACTAAATAAAAATGTTTTTCTTTCCTTAATCTCACGCAATGGGCCCTAAAAACGAACTGGTAGCTTTACCTACTGTTCGTTGTTTAGAGGTCTGTATGAGTCCAAGTGCAGCCGTTGTTGTCTTGGGCCCTGTGCATATGTGGATTAGGATTGCTCCTCCTTTCCCTCGGTTTCAAACAAATAAAAACCTATTTTTGCTTTTCTTAATCTCATGCAATGGGCCCTAAAAATGAACTGATAGCTTTTTCGGCTATTTCTTGTTTAGAGGTCTGTATGGGTCCAAGTGCAGCCGTTGTTGTCTTGGGCCCTGTGCATATGTGGATTAGGATTGCTCCTTTTTTTCCTCGTTTCAAAACAAATAAAAACTCTTTTTGCTTTCCTTAATCTCACGCAATGGGCACTAAAGACGAACTGGAAGCTTTTTCTGCTGTTCGTTGTTTAGAGGTCTGTATGGTTCCAAGTGCAACCGTAGTTGTCTTGGGCCCTGTGCATATGTGGGTTGGGATTGCAACCTCTAAATGTTTTCAAAAAAAACAACAACAACAAAACATTTTCTTTTCAATTTAAACCCCATTTGAAGGTCAAGCCTTCAAATCAACCAGAACTACGTAAGCCTTGAATTTTCCATTGCACTAAGGAATACGTAGGAGCAGGGTCAAGTCCTGCCAGGCTAACCTCCCTCAAATATTTATTTCCATGCCAATAAAGGGGATCAAAAAATTTTCAAATAATCACACACTGTTTAAGGGTACCGTTCTTGGAATCAAGTAGTGGGGTGCCTAACACCTTCCCATTCGTAACCCACTCCTTCTAACTTTAGAATCTTATCTTCAAGTTAGGTTTTTCCAAACTTGTTTCCTTAAACAAAAATTTGGTGGCGACTCCACATAAATAATAAATTCATTTTTCAGATTTTAGGGAGTCCATCGTCTCGTCAGAATTACGGTTGCGACAGACCCAACTCGGCTGGACTCGACTCCACTGATCCAGCCGACACCCCACTCGTTTCATTTCGACTTTCAACTTAACTACACTCCAGTCGACCTCCGCTCGACTCTTCCTCGACGTGACTCGTCACCATTGGAGTCGACTAGACACAACTTTTTCTCGACACGACGTTTCATCGAGTGACTTGCTCGACTCGACTCCGACTCGCGAGACTCAACTCGGCCGAGTCGACTCATCGCCATTCTATGCCACTCGCTCAACACGTCTTCAACTTGACCACACCCTGGCCGACTCCGCCCGACCTTCCTCGACGTGACTCGTCCCGGGCATCATTGGCGTCGACGAGACACTACTTTTCTCGACACGATGCATCATCTCCCGACTCGCCGGGCCGACCCGACTGCTGGACTCGACTAATCGGCAATGACGAAACTCTTGTCGCCCCTTTCAACTTGACTACACTGTCTACTCTTCTCGATGTGACCTGTCACCATTGGAGTCGACTAGGACACAACTTTTTCGACAGACGTTTCATCATGATTCCTCGCCGACTCCGACCCGACTCCCACTGGATTCCCGATAGCCTGAATTTATCGCTGTCCCCCTACGTCACACCGTCAACTCGACTTTCAACTTGACTACATTCTGTCGGCTCCGCTCGACTTTACTCGACATGACTCGTCACCATTGGCGCTACAAGACAAAACATTTTTAGACACGACGTCATCACCCGATCATTTCCGATCGGGATTCGATCGACCATCGTAAATCGACGGCACTTTTCCCTCGTCGAATTTCAACTTGAGTACACCCGGTCGACTCCATCGAATTCCTCGACGGACTTGTCACCATCGGGAGTCGATCAGACACAAGTTTTCTCAACACGACGCTTCATCACCTGATCATTTCGACTCGACCGATCACCTTGACTTGACTCGGCTTGACTCGATCATCGCAGTTCGACGCGAACTCGTCGCTTCGACTTTCACATTTTTGACTACATCGCACCCACTTCGATTTTCCTTGACGTGACTTCGTCACGATCGAGTGACTAGACACAACTTTTACACGATCGCTTCATCGCCCGATCGTCGATTCGATCAGATCAAGTTGACTCGACCGGCTCAACTTGACTCATCGCAGTTCACCACTCGCTTCAACACGCTCTTCAACTTGACCACACTCCATTTAATCCGTCGATCTTCCTCGACGTGACTTGTCACCACGGAGTCGACCAGACAACTTTTTCTTGACACCTTCATCGCTTGATCGTCGACCCGACCGACTGCTGACCTGACTTACTAACTTCACTCATCTATTGACGACCACATTCAACACGTTCTTTCTCAACTTGACCACACCCGCCGATTTAACCGCCGATCTTCCTCGACGTGACTTTGTCACCACCGGAGTCGACTAGACACAACTTTTTTCAAACGACGCTTCATCGCTTGATCCGACCGATCTCGGATCACCGACTCTGACCCGACTCATCGCAGTTTGATGTAACTCCACTCGATTTTCAAATTTTGATTTCACATCTATTGCTCCGCCTGATTTCTTCTCGACGGGACTCGTCACGATTGGAGTCGACTAGACAAAACTTTTTTAGACACAACGCTTCATCGCCCGACTCGCTTCGACCTCGACCGACCTCGGCTGGACTCGACTCGCCGACTCTGACTCATCGCTGTTCGACGCCACTCGCTCAACACGTGTTTCAACTTGACCACACACCCGTGTCGACCGCCGACCTTCCTCGACGCCACTGCCACCATTGGTGTCGACGAGACAACCTTTTCGACTCACCCGACTACGTTGGACTAGACCCGATCATCGCAGCCGACGCCACTCTCCTCAGCTCGACTTTCAACTGATAGCACCTGGTCGACTCCGCCGACTCTCTCACGTGAGTCGTTACCATCGAGTCCAAGAGACAACTTTCTCGACACGATGCTTCATCGCGTGACTCTGCTCGACTCACCCCGACTCGGCTCTACTCGACTCATCGCAGTTCGATGCCACTCTACTCATCCCGACTTTCAACTTGACTACACTCTGGTGGGCTCTGCTCGACTTTCCCCGACGTGACTCGTCACTATTGATCGACTAGACACAACTTTTTGCACTCGACGTTCATCGCCGGGACTGCCGGGGATTCGACTCCGACTCTCGGCTCGACTTGACTCATCGCAAATCGACGCCACTCTGCTCACCACGTCTTTCAACTTGACCACACTCCGGTCGACTCCGCTCGACCTTCCTCGACGTTACTCGTGACCATTGGAGTCGACAAGACACAACTTTTCTCGACACGACGCATCATCTCCTGACTCTACTCGACTCGACTCGACTCGGCTCGACTCGACTAATCGCAGTTCGACGAAACTATTGTCAGCTTGACTTTCAATTTGACTACACTCCGGTCGACTCCGGTCGACTTTCCTCGACATTACTCGTCAGCATTGGAGTCGACTAGACATAACTTCTCTCGAAACGATGCTTTATCGTCGACTGCTCGACTTCGACCCGATCGACTGCTCGACTCAACTCATCGCGGTTCGACGCCACTCGTCACCGACATTCAACTTGACACACACTTGGTCGACAATCGTCACTTTCCTCATCGTGACTGGCCACCATCGAGTCAACTAGACACAACTTTTTTAGACACGACGCCTCATCGAGCTGGGACGCTCGACTCGACCGATCGGCTCGACTTGACTCATTGCAGTTTGACGCCACTCTACTCAATACGTCTTTCAACTTGACCACACTCGTTCCGATCCTCCGACCTTCCTCGACATGAATCGTCACCTTTGGCGTCGACGAGACACTACTTGTCTCGACACGATGCATCATCTCCACTGCGCCGGCTCGGCCGGTCATTGAGTTTCCATCAATCAGATTCAGCGAAGCTCTTGTCACCGACCAACTTGACTACACCCTGCCGACTCCGTCGTTTCGACGTGACTCGTCACCATTGAGTCGATTGACACAACTTTTTTCTTCGACACGACGCTTTCATCGAGGACTTCGCTTTCACTCCGGGATCTGATCGCCTGGACTCGATCGCTCGAAATGACTC
Source organism: Canavalia ensiformis (assembly GCA_026541065.1). Classification (NCBI taxonomy): domain Eukaryota; kingdom Viridiplantae; phylum Streptophyta; class Magnoliopsida; order Fabales; family Fabaceae; genus Canavalia; species Canavalia ensiformis. The sequence goes on from JAMKYM010000736.1 coordinate 75,019, forward strand.
ATCGCTATTCACGCCACCGCCTCGCCTCAACTTCAACATGACGACTCTCGCTCCGCCGATTTGACTACGACACGAACCATTGGAGTCTACTACATACAAAATTTTTAGACGACGCTCATCGTGGATTGTTGATTGACTCATCGCAAATCGACGGCACTTTAAATCAATCCTAACTTGTCTACACCCGCCGACTCCGTCGACAAATTTCGACGTGACGTCACCATTGGAGCCGACTAGACAACTTTTTTAGACACAACGCTTCATCGCCCACTTCGTTTCTCGACCCTACTTGGTTTGACACGAAACGGTCAACTTCGACCATCCAGCCGACGCCACACCGCTAAACACGTCTTCAACTCCTGACCACACACTCCAGTCACTCCACTCATCCTTCCACGATGTGACCACCATTGGAGTCGACTAGACACAAATTTTCGACACTACGTTTCATCGAGTGACTACGACTCGGCTCGACCCGACTCGGCCGGACTCCTTCGGCCCGACTTGACTCATCGCATCGACGCCTATGCTCGCCTCAGAATTTAACCTTGACTACACCCGGTCGGTTACCCTCGACTTTCCTCGATGTGACTCGTCATCATTGAGTCTAGTGGACACAACTTTCTCGACACGACGTTCGCCCGCGTGGACTCCTCGGCCATGCGACTTCCGGTGGGTTCGATGCCACTCTGCTCGGCTCGACTTTCAACTTGACTACATTTCTGGTCGGGTCCGCTCGACATTCCTTGACGTGACTGCGTCACCATTGATCACCTAGACACAACTTTTACACACGACTTCCTTCGCCTCCACTTTCGACTCGACCCTACTTGTCTGGACACAACTCAAGACAACTTGACTCATCATAGTTCGACGCCACTCTGCCAAACATGTCTTTCAACTTGACCACACTCTTGATCGACTCCGCTCGACTTTCCAATGATGACTCCGTCACCATTGGAGTCCACTAGCCACTGGTTCTTTTAGACACGATTTCTTCATCGCCGGATTGGCTTCGGCTCGACCCTTGATCGGCTAGACTCGACTCGGCTGATTTTGACTCATCGCAGTCATTGAATGCGCCCTCGCTCAGCACGTCTTTCAACTTGACACTCGTCGATTTGATCGACTTCCTCGACATGACTTCGTCACCATTGGCGTCGACAAGACATAACTTTCTCGACACGCTTTTCATCGCTTCATCTTTCGGTTTACTCCACCCGGCTCGGCCGACTCGATCGGCTTGACTCGATTCATCATAGCTTGACGCCACTCTTTAAGCTACAACTTTCAACTTGACTACACTCTGCGTCGGCTCCCTCAACTTTCCTCGACGGACTTGTCACCATTGGAGTCGGCTGACACAAACAGACACGGCGGCTTCATCGACTGATCGCTGATCTAGAGACTCGGCTAGACTCGACTCGGCACAATTGACTCATCGCGGTTTGATCGCCACTCGCTCAACACGTCTTTCAATTCTGGCCACACTCCGGCCGACTCCGCTCGACCTTCCTCGACATGACTCGTCACCATTGGCGTCGACAAGACACAACTTTTCTAGACACGATGTTTCATCGTAGACTCCCTGCCGACTCACCCCGACCTCAGCTTCGGAGTCTACTCGGCTCGACTCGTCTCATCACAGATTTCGCGCCACTGCTTCTGTACTCGACTTCAACTTGACTACACCCGACGGCTCCGCCCTCTACTCAAAGTGACTGGTCACTGGAGCTCACTAGACAGCCAACTTTTTAGAGACGACCCTTCATCGCCTGACTCTGCTCAACTCGACCCAACTCGGCTTGACTCGACTCGGCTCGACTTGACTCATCGCAGTTCGACGCCACTCTGCTCAACACGTCTTTCAACTTGACCACACTCCGGTCGACTCCGATCGACCTTCCTCGACATGACTCGTCACCATTGGCGTCGACGAGACACAACTTTTCTCGACACGACGCTTCATCGTCTAACGTCGCTCTACTCGACCCGATTCTCGCCGGGGACTCGACTCGGCTCGACTCGACTCATCGCAGTTTGACGCCACTCTGCTCAGCTCAACTTTCAACTTGACTACACTCTAGTCGGCTCCACTCAACTTTCCTCGACCTGACTCGTCACCATTGGAGTCGGCAAGACACAACTTTTTTAGACACGACACTTCATCGCCTGACTCTGCTCGACTCGACTGGACTCGGCTAGACTCGACTCGGCTCAAATTGACTCATCGCAGTTTGACACCACTCGCTTCAACACGTCTTTCAACTTGACCACACTTTAGTCGACTCCGCTCGACCTTCCTCGATGTGACTCGTCACCATTGGAGTCAACTAGACACAACTTTTCTCCACACGACGTTTCATCGAGGACTCGCTTGACTCGACCCAACTCGTCGACTCGGATTCGACTTCCTACGAGTCGATCGGCCGACTCGACACCTGTAATTGATTTGCGCACTCGCCGCCTCGACTTTCACCCTGACTACATTCTGGTCGACTCCGCCTCGACATTCCCACGTGACTTGTCACCATTGAGTCGACTAGACACAACTTTTTTTGGACACGACGCTTCATCGCCGACTGCCGACTGCTCAACTTGACTCATCGTAGCTTCGACACCACCCCGTCAACACGTTCTTTCAATCAATTCTCAAACTTCCACGACCCGGCCGATCTTCTCACGTGACTGTCACCATCGAGCCCACTAGACAAATTTTCTCTAATACCTACATTTCATCGAGTGATTCGCTTTCGACTCCACCCGATCACTGCTTGACTCCACTCGATCGACTCCCACTCATCGCCAGCCGACGCCACTCCGCCAGGCCTCGATTTCTTCAACATCACTGACTATCCGTCGACTCCCACTCGACTTTCTTTTTCGACGTGGACGTCACCATTGGAGTCGAGGAGACACAACTTTCTCGACACGACGCATCATCTCCTAACTCTGCTCGACTCGGCCCGACTTGCCGGGACTCGGGCCGGACTCGACTCGACTCATTGTAGTTCGACGCCTCTCGTCGCCCTCAACTTTCAATTTGACTACACCCGCCGACCTCGCCCCGACTTTCTCGACGTGACTCTCGTCACCATTGAGTCGACTAGACATACTTTTCTCGACACAACGTCATCGCCGATCTCTTCGACTCGCTTCGGGATCGTTTGGACTCGAATCGGCTAGACTCACCCAATCCCATTCGTCAACTCTTTAACTAGACATTCAACTTGACTCCGAACGGTCGACTCCACTCGACGTCACTTATCACCATTGTAGTCGACTAGACACAACTTTTTCGACACGGCACATCATTGTTGATCTCCGCTCGACTCGACCCGAGCCGTTGGACTTGACTCAATCTCGACTAGACTCATCACGTAGCTTCGACGCCACTCTTCAAATCGACTTTCAACTTGACTACACTCTGCCGACCCGCCCCCGATTCTCGACTTGACTTGTCACCATTGGAGTCGACTAGACACAACTTTTTCGACACGACGCTTCATCGCTGATCGTTTCACTCGACCCAACTTACCGACTCGACTATCTCGACTTTCCTCGACATGACTCGATCACCATTGGAGTCTAGCGGACACAAATATTCTTGACACGGCTTCATCGCGTGAGGATGCCTCTGACTCAACCCGACTCGGCTCGACTCGACCAATCATAGTTCGACGCCATGCGCTCGGCTCGGCTTTCAACTTGACTACGGTCGAAACCCCGTTTGACTTTACTCTCCGACATGACTTCGTCACCATTGAGTGGAGCTAGACCAACTTCTTTAGACACGACGACTTCATCGTAACTACTTGATCGACTCGACGACTCGGAAGGAGGCCACTGCCCGACTCGACTCATCGCAAGTCGAAGGCACTCGCTTCACTTGATTTTCAACTTGATCAAGACTGTCGATCCATTCAAAATCCTGACGGACTTGTCACCATTGGAGTCGATCGACACAATCCATCGTCGCCTGACTCCCAGCCCGACCCAATCCTGATCAGGAGTCGACTTGGCCCGACTTCGACCATCGCAATTGATGGAACTCCGTCACCACTTTCAACTTGACCACACTTTGCCGGTTCGCCGACTTTCTCGGACCTGAGTCACCATTGAGCCATTACACAAAATTTTTTTAGATAATGCCACCGCCCGCCTCCGCCCTCGACGGACTCTAACTCGCTGAGTCCACTCGGCTCACTCCGACTCATCGCATTCGACCAAGATTTCTCCTGATTTCCAACTTGGATTACATCCACACTGAGATTCCTTTTGACGTGACTTATCACCATATTGAGTTCGATTAGACAATAACTTTTTCATTACGTCGCTATCGCATTTCTGCTCGACTCGACTGCCTCGGCTCAATAACTTGATCGTCGCGATTCGACGCCACTGCTGCACCCGGCTCGACTTTCAACTTGACTACACTTCGGTGAACTCCACTCGACTTTCCTCGACGTGACGTCACCATTATTGAGTCGACTAGACACAAACCTTCTCCACACGACGTTTCATCGAGTCTGCCTCTGTCGAGCTTCAGGCCGACTTTGGATTCGACCCATTGCAGTTCGACGCCACACTCGTCACCATTTCAACTTGACTACAACAGTCTAGCCGGCCCGTTCAACTTTCCTCGACGTGACTCTTCACCATTGGAGTCGACTAGACGAGTTTTCATTACAATGTTTGATCGAGTGACTTTGCTCGACTCGACCCGAATTTGGACTCGGACTCGACTCATCGTAGTTCGGCGCCACTCGGTTCGGCTCGACTTTCAACTCTGACTACACTCCGGGTCGACTCGCTCGGCATTCTCGACGTCACTCGTCACCATTGGTGTCTCAGACATAACTTTCCTCGACACGCCCACGCTTCATCGCGTGATTCTACTCGACTTGACCCGACTCGTCGACTCAACTCATCGTTCGACACCACCCTGCTCAGCTTGACTTTCAACTTGACTACACTCATCCACGGCCCCGCTCGACTTTCCCGACTCCGAGTCGTCACCATTAGAGTAATTAAACAAAATTTTTTAGACACGACGCTCATCACCTCGAATTTGACACCCCAACTGTTCCTGAGTCCACTTGGCTCACCTCGGACTCATCGCAATTGACGCACTCTTCGCCGACTTTCAACTTTGACTACACTCCATCGACTCGCCGACATTCCTCACGTGACTTGTCACCATTGAGTCGACTAGACACAACTTTTCTCGACATTGGCCTTCATCGCCTACTCGTCGACTCGGCTCGACTCGAGCTCACGGTGGATTCGACGCCACTGCAGCACCATTTCGACTTCAATCGTGACTACACTCCTCGGTCAACTCCCCTTGACTTTCCTCGACGTGACTCGTGACCATTGAGTCGCGACTGGACACAACTTTTTAGACACGACCTTCATCGCCTGACTTTGCTCGACTCGACCCGACTCGGAAGAGTCGACTCACCCGACTCGACACATCGCAATTCGATGGCACTCGCTTCAGCCCGACATTCAACTTGACTACACTGTCGATCACTTGAAAATCCTCGATCGGGATTTTGTCACCACATTGGAGTCGACTAGACACAACCTTTCGACACACGTTCATCGTTCGACTCCGACTCGGGCCTCGACAGACTCGGGACGGGACTCGACTCGACGATCGCACTCTGATCGATGGCACTCGCTCAACTCGGCTTCAACTCGGCTACACTCAAGTGCACTCCGCTCGACTCCCGACCGAGTCCGCACATTTGAGTCGGTACACAAAATTTTAGACACGACGCTTCATCGCGACTCGATCAAGCCGACTCGACCCAACTCGGTGAGTCCACTCGGCTCCACCCGGACTCATCGCAACGACCACGGCACTCGGCTCGGCTCGACATTCCTCGACTTTCAACTTGACTACACTCGATCGAGGGATTTATTGAGGGGTAATCTGGTAATTTTCGTGGGTAGAGTGCGTAAGAGAGAAAAAGGGGAAGAGTGCCCCCTCGGGTTTACCACACTGAGATTGCTCTTCGGTGCCCTGACCACCGAGCCAGGTGCCCTTTTGGGCCCATACATAGTCGAGTCTAAACTTGAATCGAGTCTTGCAGGGGGATCGCACGGATCGGGAAGCTACTTTGAATCTTCTTTTTTGGTCTCTTTTTTTTGGCATTAAGATTTTCTAAGTTTTGATTTTTTCTTAGTTTTTCCATTTTTCAAATTTCATTTTCCAGATTTTAACGTTTTTTTTTAATTTCTAATTTTATTTAACTTTTCCAGATTTTCTTCTTTTAATTTTTCAATATTTTATTTTTTATTTTTCTGATTTTATTTGATTTTTCCATAATTTTTTTTTTAATTTTTCTAATTTTCTAATTAATTTCAGTTTTTCTTTCTTTCCAAATTTTAATTTTTCCTTTATATATATATATTTTTAATTCCTCACTTTTGGATTTTTCTAATTTCTCAGATTTTAATAAATTTTTCTAGATTTTCTAATTCTTTTTATATTATTCTTTAATTTGTCTAATTTTCTAATTATTTTTTCAATATTTTTCTAATTTTCGATTTTTGTATTTTTTCGCTTTCAAGTTTTTATTTTAATTTAATTTTTTGAATATCTATTTTTTTAATTTTCTGGGATTGTCTTTTATTTAATTTTGATTTCTTTTGTTCAATTTTTCTAAACTTTCCAAACTTTTTATTTTATTGAATTTTTCTGAGTTTAACTTTATTCAATTTTTTCGCATTTCCTATTTTTTCTTTAATTTTCAGATTTTTATTTATTTTCCTTTAATTTTCTTTGTTTAATTTTATTTTAATTCAATTTTCTGATTTTTTCTGATTTCAAAATTTTAAATTTCTTTTTCCTGATTTTTATTTATTAATTTTCATTTTTCCTTAAATTTTTCAGAATTTTTATTTTTCTTTAAATCTCTAGACTTTTAAATTTCTTTAAATTTTCTAATTTTAAATTTCTTTTTTTTCTGATTTTTTTATTAATTTTTCAACTCTTGATTTTTAAATTTCCTTGATTTTTTATTTTTCTTTCCAAAATTCAATTTTATTTTAGATTTTCCTTTTTTCTATTATTGCTTTTTATTTTTGATTTTCCCCTGATTCCTTCCTTACATCCCTTTTTCTGCTTTTTCATATTTTTTAATTAGTTTTTTTTTTTGTAATTTACATTATTTAAATTAGGGTTAATTAACTTTATGTTCTGGAACCTCTGACGTAATTTGGTGTTTATTAAGTTTGCCTCTTTTTTATTTCCGATAATGTGAGGATGACTCTTTGGATTATCGGACATGAATGAGTAAAGACGTGAACACATGCGTGCGAGGTGTCTCGACAAACCCTGGATTCGCTTGCGTGGCCTGACTAGGCTGTGGACGCCGCCGACGTGCGATGAGACGGGTAGGAGGAAAGGATAGGGAGTCTAGGCGGACCTCGTTTGGTTGGACAAGTGTGAAGTGAGTCGGGAGTGAGGCCCGACATCATGCCCGAAAGGTGAAACAGATGGTGGCCTGCCGACCCTAGGCTGAAAAGCGAGCAAACTACACTCAGGTGGTGGCTGACAACACAGCATAAAGCGATAAAAGCTAAACTACGGTGGCTCGACAACATAGGCACAAAGTTCAAATCTAAACTCACAAGAAGGCCCGACAACATAGGCCTAAAAACAAGAATGAAAGGATGCAATGCTTTAGCCTCGACAACATAGACGCTGAGCAAGAATGTAAGGATGCAATGCTATGGCCCGACAACATAGGCCAAAGGAGCAAGAGCCAAAGATGCAATGCTATGGCACAACATAGCCAGTGAGCAAGAATGTAAAAGATGCAATGCTATGGCTTGACAACATAGGCCAGTGAGCAAGAATAAGGATGCAATGCAAGACAAATAGGCCAAAGGAGTAAGAATGTAAAGATGCATTGCTATGGCCTCACAACATAGGTCAGCCGAGCAAGAATGTAGTGATGCAATGCTATGGCCTCGACAACATAGGCCAGTGAGCAAGAATGTAAAGATGCATTATACCTTGCGCTTGAAGATTTTGGCACTTGATGATTATTTTGAGGCGCTTGGGCAAATCATTTTGCCTTTGATTTGGAGATTTCTTGATAACCGAGAGATGTCTTGATTTGAAAGAATTTTGGGCCAACGTTTTGCCTCAGCTTGAAGGGTTTCTAAAAGCTTGACTTGAATTTTCCGGGCAACTTTGCCCTATTGAACTTAATTGGAGTTGAGGAATTGAGGATTGCCTCAACTTGATTTTCTGATGTTTGCCCGCCTTGAACTTGAATTTAAATCTTTCTTGGGCAAATGTTTGCCCAGCTTTGGACTTGATCCAGACCGAGGATGAACTCAAATTGATTTTGTGGGCAAGCATTTGCCCCAGCTTTTTGAGCTTGTTTTTGAGGGATGACCCCAAATTGAATTGTGGCAAGCATTTGCCAGCTTGAACTCGATTTAGAGGATGGCCTCAAATTGGATTGTCTAGGACAGATGTGATTTTGCCTGATTTGATTCTTCTCGATGTTGAGGAATTGAGGATTGCCTCAACCTGAATTTTCCGGGAAAATGTTTGCCCCAGTTTTGTTCTTGGTTCAAAATTTGAGGATGACCCCAAATTAAATTTTTGTGGGCAAGTGTTTGCCCCAGTTTGGACTTGATTTAGAATTTGAGGATAACCTCAAATTAGAGCTTTTTGCATGCAAGCGTTTGCCCTAGTTTGAACTTGATTTTGATCTCAAGTTGTATTTTTGTGTGGGCAAGCATTTGCCCCAATTTGAATTGATTCTCAACTTGAGGATGACCTCAAATTGACACCCCTTTTTTGTGTGGGCAGGCGTTTGCCCCAGCTTTGGAAGTCTTTTAATTATGATCGATTTAGGCAATTTTACCCAGGTCTTAATTAGTTTTTGAAAAATGAGTTATGAAATGCTTGAATGAAAAAATGCTTATTGCGATGTTTGAATGAGTGAAAAGAATGCGTTGTTAATGATGCTTGAATAAATGCAGGAAGGATGTGGGGTTCTTATTTTGATGCTTGAAATAATTATTTGAATGCAAACCATGAAATGTGTAAAATTTTATTTCTCTTGATTGATTTGATTTTTTTTTATTTTTTTTGATTTTTCTGACACATCCTTTCCTCGACAACCTCTTATTGGTGTGAAAGGAATCAAAATCAAGATTTCCAGACATTTATTTGACTTAAATTCGGTGTTTTGGTCAATCTATTGGCTTGTTGATTAACTTTTGGAATTTTCTTTTTCTGGATCTTCGAGACCCAACAACGGCCAGGTAGTATTGATTATGACACATTCTTCTTTGGCATCATGGTCAGGTAGGAAGATGATTCTTTTGGAAACAATCATGTCGCGGTCAGAATTCGGCATGGAGGATTCCATCCGACTCGTCATGACTTCTTTTCAAAATTAATCCTTTTTATTCTTTTACATTTTCCTACATTTCAGGGCGTGTGCACTTTGGAGGTGTGCGGATTTTTTGGATGGTCAATAATAGAAAAGAAAAGAGAATTTTGAGGCTGTGAGGACGAAAGGGGTGGGTTCAATTGCCCAAAATGGCACTTTTTGATGAAAAGCTAATGCCGCTTATAATCTTGATTGTCAAATTAACCAACTTTTTGAGAAATGTAAAATTTTGCCCCAATTTTAAGAAGATATGAGGTGCGAATGCTGTCATGTTGTCTTGGGATTCCCCGGATTGGACCTTATGCCTGGGTTGTTCTTTGAGTTTTCAACCCTGCAGGTCCTTTTCTGCCACCCAACTTTTTCCTCAGTCGCCTTACATGGTTTTCACAACTGAAGGGCTTTGTTTGATTATGCCCAACTTTTGCCTAGGTCTCTTTTACATTTGTTTCACTAGCTGTGGCTTTTATTGATCAGGCCCTGTCCCTGCAAGCCTAGGCCGTTTTTTGATATTGAATGATTTCTGTTTGATTGTGTCTAACTCTTGCCTAGGTCTTCTTTGATGTTGACCAGCGGGCTTCTATTTGATCGTGTCCAACTTTGCTTAAGCCGCCTTTTGAGGGTTTTCACTCCATAAAGTGCTCTTGGCTTTGTTGTGTCCTAATCTTTGCCGTCTTCTCTGATATTGTCGACCTAGCTGGCTCTATATATGATCCTGACTGCTACTTGAAAACTGCAGACCTTTTCTTCATCATGACTTTGTAGATTCTTATTTTGAACTTTAACCCTACTTTGGCTCGGATTATTTTTGTTACTTTTAACCAGCTGACTTCTCTTCTTTCTTGAATTTTATGTTTTGATCTTTTGATTTTGCCGGGATTATTTTTTACTTTAATCAGCTAGTCTCTCCTTTTTCTTGAATTTTGTGTAGTTGAATATTGATCTGCCCGGATCATTTTAAGGCTTCCAACATTCAATGATCTTTTTCTTTCCATCCCTAATTTTGTTCTGGATTTAAACTTGGTTCAAATGGGGATATTTTTTTGACAATAGACCTTGAATAGTGATCTAGAATCCTTGTTGTTTATTCTACTTCCTCGTTGGGCTTTCTCTTTGAGCTTGATTAACTAGACGTTCAAGATTATTTATTCAGATCTTGACATCATCACCAATGGTATTTAATGTTTGGGTATAGGAATAAGGGAGGGGTCAATGGATAAAAAGAATGGTAAATTTTAAAGTAAGGCCCATGACATTAAAGCACGTTGCTCAAGAAACATGAAAAATGTTCATTAAGATTTATTTATAAAAGAGTGATTTTGAAAAGTATGACAAATCTGAGACCTTCTCGATAAAGCTTGATTTGCAAAACAATCAGGTCGGTTTGCTCTATTCTTAGACTGACTGAGACTCTCATGATTCACTTGATTTGGAAGCGCATTTTCCCAAAGTCTATTTGTTTAGCATCAACGTGCTTTGCACCTTATGTTTGAACACAGGGCTTTAGAGAATGGACTATGAGTTCTTGCATGGTAGCCATATAGCGTAGGCATCGTAATCATTTAGGGGGTATGGTGGTTCTTGAGGTTTTGTAGAGCAGAACCACCAAGGAGCTTCCGATTAACCAGGTAGCAATGTTGTAGGTCATTGGAATTGGATCAAACTGACGGATCTTTCTCCTTTTCCGACTTCGGCTAGAATTTGAGCTTCATGGCTTGGTATTTGGACCGTGTGCAGTGTGGCGTCAGTGCTTGGGTAATTGTAAGTTGGTGGATAGAGGCTGTTTGGTGAGGCGGTGGCGGAAGTAAGGATAGTGTGTAGGTGTAGTGTGATAGTGGAAGCAGGCCAGTGTCCATAAGTGTTACCTGAGGTGCATACATGCCCTGGCGGACAGGCTACATTATAGCGTCACCTGCCCTCTTCTTTCTAGAAGGCGTCAACTATCCTCGTGGCGTTGTAACGTGATTCTTCCTCGACAGCATGCCACCCATCCTTCTCTCCAATGATGACTACATCGAGAGAAGCTGGAGTCACATCACAATCATCTCTGTCACAGAAGGATCCTGAGTATGTCAATGAATGTGACTGACCAGCTCTTTCTGGGAGTAGTGGAGGTTGTACTTGGAGCTCTAACTCCCTCCATCTTTTGAGCATACTCGTTTGAAGATCTCATCCCCTTTCTTGGCCATATCTCTGAGTTGGGTTCCATCGGGAGCCATCTCCATGTTGTGCTCAGGCTTGTTTGAGGAAGGCTCTCGGCGGATCCCTCCACGAACGGATGTGCGTCCCGCTCTAGTCGTAGCTACAGGCTGGCGACAGCCTCCTGATAATTAGCTCTGGAAGAATGGACGGACGGCTTTTTCATCGTAGCAGCAGCACGGACATTTTCCTGTTAACACATAGTCAAAGTTTCTTTGAATGAGATGGTTCCTTGATATTTCTGACTTAGGAACCTGAATTTGGAGGGATGACCATGATCTGTGAAACATGAGATCACTCGTGGATCTCTGGCTCTGTAAGCTGCTTCCCCCAATTGCCGGATCCTATCCCTCTAGACCGCTTCCATTTCTTCTGTATCTCACTGAAAAATGGCTTGGGGTATTCCTGAGCATGGTGGGTGACGGAAGATGGCTATGATATAGAGCACGGCCCTTGGGCTGAACATAGGGTGCGCTTCCAATGCATGCTTGGTAGGCATGTGTAGTGGTGTTTGAGGGAGGTTATGTGCTTGGGTTTGGTTTGGGCTTGTGTTGGCTTGTCATAGGGTATCCCATGAGGATACCCATAATGAACCCTTCCGATTGGCGGAGACATGGTTGATGGTGGAGGTTTTGCGGAGTGAACCCAGGAGGATATGACGGGTCATTTGGTTCTCTCAGGAAGAACTCTCTGTTACCTCCTTTTGTTTTGATAGTTGGATGGCCTCATGATTAGTCACTTGATCTTTTAGAGTTGATCTAGTCTCCCTCAACCTCATTCTCGTTCTCTCGGCTCATCCATGATTCTTGATCAGACTGTTCCTATAAGGATGTCGAGGAGGCTGTGTTTCTCAATTTTTCTATAAAGTTAAATTAATTGAGAAATGGTTTGAAATGCAGAAATCATGAATGATAAAGATATTAATGTAGTGAGTATGAAAAAGGAACATGGAATGATTTTTTCTTGAAATCTTTCTTTGACTGATAAATTTTCACTGAGGTTAGAATCAAGAATATCATTGCACAAATAAGTTTTAGAGTTTTTGAAGTTTGACTATTTTGGAAAATAAATCAAGTTTTTTTATTTGAAATCCTTCTTTGATGATAATCAATTGTTGAATGAATGAATAATAGCACAAATAAGTTTTAGATATTTTAAGTTTGACTATTTGAAAATAAATCGAGTTGCTTTACATTTATTCATTCTTGATTTTTAAAAATTTGTTTTTAGGAGTTTGGTATTTTTATTTTTGCTAAAAAAAACCTTTAGTTTTTGTTTAAGAAGAACTTTTTTATTTTTACTAAAACCTTCCTACAAAGCATTCTTTAGGTTTTCAAGATTTTGTTTTCTTTCCTACTGAATCCCCTTTTTTTTGTTTTCAGTATTTTTGAAAGATTATTTTCCTAACGTCCTTTTAAGTTTTCTTTGGAATCTTTTCAATATTTTCAATATATTTTTTCTAATTTTTCTTAGGAAATTTCTCCTTCTATTTTGTTTTTCTTAATTTTTATCTTGATTTGATTTGATATCTTCCCCAATTGTAGCCTTCAAATCCCTTGTGTCTTGAAAGGGGTGTGTTTGCCCTCTTTGCTTCTTGTGTGGGTTACCTGTCCTAAGGATCTATAGCTTTTAATGCATGAACCTTTCCAAGGTAGGTTGTATTCCTAAGGGTATAAAGGTCACTAGAGCCAAGTTTCAATCCACAATGCTAACCACAACAGTAGAAGTAGCCACTAATTGTGGGACATTATGAATAGGACGCACTCTAGCTGGGAGTTTCATGATAGCCACACAGGACGTAGGCCCCAGCGTGACACCACTAGATCCCCCTAATCCTAGGCAGCACTCAAACCGGGTATAGGGCCCCACTCATGATAAATGTAATGCAATGTACGGAGGGCACATTTATTGGGATACCTGCAATTGGGGAAATCGTGCAGATATATATAGCAATTTATTGTTTGTCTATCCTAGGGTGTAGAGAGAGTAAACAAACAATGAAACAAGAATAAATCAACAAATAAATAACATGCGATAATTAAATCATGCACATAAACAGTGAAGGGATCAATTATAATGCACACTCAAATAAAATGGGCTTGACTCTCTAGGTTCCCCAGTGGAGTCGCCATCTGTCGCAACCGTAATTCCGACGAGACGACGAACTCGCTAAAATTTAAAATGATTGCTTTGATCAATGTGGAGCTGCCACCAAATTTTTATTTAAGGGAAAAGATTTGGAAAAACCCTTACTCCCGGAAGAGACTTAGGTTGGAGTGATTTACGAGTGGGAAGGTATTAGGCACCCCTTTCTTGTTCCGAAGAACAATGCCCTTAAAGCTATTGTGTGTGAGTATTTGAAAATTGTTTTATCCCTTTAGTTAGAGTGAAAATAAATACTTGATAGAGGTTAGCCTTTGACAGGATTTGATCTTATCTCCTACGTATTCCCGGTGCAATGGGAAACTCAAGGCTTACGTAGTTCTGGTTTGTTTCAAAGGCTTGACCTTCAAAGGTGCTTGAAAAGAATATTTGAAGATTTTGTTTTTTGAAAGGCTTATTATTTCTAGAGGGAACCTTTCACTCATGCACAAAACCTAGCGACCTACGTTAAAACGAGGGTCTATACGAGTTTACTAAGCGTTGACGACGAGGTGAACGCAAGACCCCATTTAGAGCCCATTGCGTGAGATCAAGGATCCCAAAATATTTGAAAAATCTAATATGAATATAAAAAATGAATTTGATTCAACATTGAAGAAAAGAATAAAACTTGATTAGAATGGAACTAGATTTGAAATGTACTTGATAAAGAAGGACTTGAACTAAGATGAATTTTATTTGGAAATTGGATGAAAAGAATTAATTGTATTTGAGTAGAAATGAATTTCATTTGAATTTTGCGTAAAGAATTAAATGGATTTGAGTAAAAATGAATTTTATTTGAATTTGGGCCGAAAAGGATTAAAAGGATTTGAGTAAAATGAATTTTTGAATTAAGGGTGAAAGAATTAATGGATTTGAGTATAAATGAATTTTTGAATTTTGGGAGAAAGAATTAAATGGATTTCAAAAAAATAAATTTTTGAATTTTGGGGAAAAAGCATTAATGGATTTGAGTAAAAATGAATTTTTGAATTTTGGGGTGAAAAATTAAATGGATTTCAAAAATGAATTTTTGAATTTTGGGGTGAAAAGAATTAAATGGATTTCAAAAAATGAATTTTTGAATTTTGGGGTGAAAAGAATTAAATGGATTTGAGTAAAAATGAATTTTTTGAATTTTGGGGTGAAAAAGAATTAAATGGATTTCAAAAAATAAATTTTTTTTTGAATTTTGGGGTGAAAAGCATTAATGGATTTGAGTAAAAATGAATTTTGAATTTTGGGGTGAAAAGGATTAAATGGATTTCAAAAAATAAATTTTGAATTTTGGGGTGAAAAGGATTAATGGATTTGGTAAAAAATGAATTTTTGAATTTTGGGGTGAAAAGGAATTTTGAAGAAAAAGAATTTTTCAATGTTGGAGAAAGAAAAGAATTAAATGGATTTCAAAAAATAAATTTTTGAATTTTGGGGTGAAAAGCATTAATGGATTTGAGTAAAAATGAATTTTTGAATTTTGGGGTGAAAAGGAATTTTGAAGAAAAAGAATTTTTCAATGTTGGAGAAAGAAAAGAATTAAATGGATTTAAGTAAAAATGAATTTTATTTTGGGGTGAAAAGGAATTTTGAAGAAAAAGAATTTTTCAATGTTGGAGAAAAAAGAATTTAATTTAAATTTGGGAAGTTGAGAGGCTTAATTAAAATTTCTGAGAAATCAAGGGGGTTTAATTATAAATTTGGGAAGTTGAGGGGTCTAATTATGAATTAGAAAGTTAGAGGTTTAATTATAAATTTGGGAAGTTGAGGGTCTAATTATGAATTAGAGAAGTTGAGGGGTCTAATTATGAATTAGAGAAGTTGAAGGGCCTTATCTGCAATTTTGAGAAGTTGGGGGAAATTATGGGAAATTGTAAAAAGGGGTTCTTCTTCATAGAAACGCCCGGGCCCTGTTTGTATGCTGCGCTGTGTCATTTTTCGGGTTCATGCTGTGGGGATTGGATCGGGGTTCATGCGATCCCAACCAAGGCCAGCATGTTGATCTTAGCTACGGGGATCTCTTTTTCCTACGCGTAGTGATGAAGATAGGCTCGAGAGGTTCAGATTCAGCTGATTATGTGGCTAGGGAGAAATCAAGAAATGCTTCTCCCATTGCAATCATGGAAAGCGGAGTTAGTGAGGTGAATAATCCTTCATATAGACACCATGCAGCCTTTTCTTTATTTCGACCGAGTTCGTAATCGAAACTGAAATTTCTCTCGACATTTCTTGATTAAAGATTTTTCACCAATAATCTTTTCGTGAGGCATATATTTCTACTCGTTGGGCCTTTGCTAGCCCAACTTCAAGGTATTTATAAGTTTCCTTCAGATTCTGGATACTTGAGTTGTCTGCAGATAAATGAATTATGGCCATACCCACTTAGTGAAAGCCGAATCCCATGTGTGCCCAAAAAATTTGGCGCGGATATGACCATTTGGTTTGTTGCTAAATCATCCTTCATTCCTGGTATCCTAACTCCACTTCGATTCACATTAATTTCCTAATCGTATTTATGATTGGCCTGAAGATTTTCTATACAACTAACATCCTAATCCTACGCTATCAAACTCAACTAACGGATCGATTGATTCAAGGTCGGAAAATCCATAAGGCATTTTCCAATATCATTCACACTGGTTTGTCTTCCTTTGAGTGATTTGATGATATAACCATGTGCATCTAATTCTTTAATTCTGATCTTTAAATCAAGATTTGCAATATGAAGCCGCGATTGCAGATACATTTCATTTCATTGAGGCTTGTTTGTCATAAGCGCTTAAGGAAAATGATGCACCAACTTGTTAATTCCAGTGGCGTGGTTTTGTTCTTCGTCTTTCTTGCAAGGCCTCCCAAAACCAGCGCTGGATACGAAAACTCTTCAATATCAAGACTGATCTCCCTCCCGAATGGTTCCTAGTGATAGATCCCCCCAGCGCTCCCAGAAAGTCTTTTTTATCTTTTGAAACCTCCCTCGCCCTTTTTCCTTTTTTCGGTTTTTCTTTTGTATATATTATTATTATTCTTTTTTCTCTTTGATTTATTTTCTGTTTTTTAATATTTTGTTTTTCAATTTGTTTTCTATTTTTCTATTTAGTATTTTTTTTATCGTATTTAATTTATTTCAGCAATCTTCATTTTTTCTAATTCTCCTAAATTTTAATCGGGTTAAAAAGCACAATTTTAATTTTCTTAATCTCCTTTTCGATTTTTTTTTTGGATTTTGTATTTTTCTTCGTTTTTCAGTTTTTTTAATTTTCTTTAATATTAGTTTCTTGATTTTTTTTGGGTTTTTCTTAGTATTAGTTTTGATTTATTTGATTTTCAGTTTTGAATTTTATTTATTTTAATTTTTCAGAAAACAAAATTAATTTTCCCACACTTTTAATTTTGATTTTTAATCTCTGTTTTGTTTTTTATTTTTTTATTCTTGATTTTGATTTTTATTATATCTGTTCTTTTCCTTTTTATTATTAAAGTTTTTTTCGTTTCCTGATTTATTTTATTTATTTTCCATTATTTTTCTTTTCTGTTTGTTTGTTTATTTTGCTATTTATTTACCTTTTTTATTTTTTTTAAATTTTTGTTAAATTTTTTTTGGTTTCTTGATTAATTTTAAAGGTTGTGGGCTTCGGACATAAATGGGTGTTTACAATAAGATTTTGACGGTAAGAATCAGCGGTTAAGAAAATTTCAAACATACTCCGACTTTGAACAACAATAATGGTAATTGTCATTCAAAATTTAAGGATTTGCATTTTTGCAATATAACGTTAAAATAAAATAACGGTACACATGACGGGAAATTTCAAGATGATCAAAATGATGCAGGTTATTTCATGGTTTACTGGTTTTGGTGGCATGGTTTTGCCTGGTGGGATGCCTTTGAGACACGGTTAGTGCTAGTATTGTACTTCGACGACGTCTTCCTGTGCTGCCAACCCAACTTCTGAAGAAACAAGATTTTCCCGTTTGTTCGAGGCTTTTGAGACCGGTCTTGAACTCACCTCGTTTTATTATTGTTAGAACTTAGCTCTGTTTATCACCTTTCAAAACCACGGATCTTGCCAATTTGCCCCGGTGTAAGGACCCGGATCGTCATCGGCTATTTGGCTTGCAATGGTGACGGAGACCTTTATCAACTCCCTTTTTAGCTTTCTTAACTAGAGGATCAACTCCCCACAACTCCTCCTTTATTCATTTTATCGGTGCCTTTGCCTTGATTTTGCCTAGGATGCACTGCTTGAATTGCCTAACTTTTGCCTAGGCCGCCCCTGGTTTCGGCCGACCCGGGCTTTCTTTCCTTGAATTGCCCCAGCTTTTGCCTAGGCCACCCTTATGAGGTTTCGACCTAGCGGAGCTTCATGCTTGGTGTCCTAACTTTTTCCTAGGCCGCCCCTGCGGGTTTTCGACCTAGCAGGCTTTCTTTCGCTTGAATTGCCCTAACTTTTTCCTAGGCCGCCCTTGTGGGTTTTCGACCTAGCGGGCTTCTTTCTCTAAGCATAATACTTCTTGACGGCGTCCGAATTGACGAGGGTTAGGCAAGTCTTTCCGTCCATGTCGGCCGGGATCAAGGCGCCTGGAAAGCCTTCTTGCTACATAAGGTCCGTGGTAGTTCGAGACCATTTCCCCTTGTAGCACTTTGCGCATAGGCAACGGTAGTTTGATCACCAAATCTCCCTCCTGGAACTCCCGAGGATGAACCTTCTTATCGAAGGATTTCTTCATTCGTCTTTGGTATAATTGGCCGTGGCCTATCGCTGCTAGCCTTTTTCCTTCGATTAGGTTCAGTTGGTCCATCCGGGCCTGAACCCATTCGGCTTCTTCCAACTTAGCATCCATCAAGACTCTCAGCGAAGGGATCTCGACCTCGATTGGGAGTACAACTTCCATCCCATATACCAGTGAGAATGGCGTTGCCCCAGTAGATGTGAGGGCAGAGGTCGGTATGCATGTAATGCATAAGGGAGTATTTCATGCCATTCTTTGTACGAGAGTACCATCTTTTGGATGATCTTCTTGATATTTTTATTGGCGTACGGCCGGTCCGTTCATCTTCGGTCGGTAGGGATGAGTTGTGATGTTGGATTTTGAATTGGCCGCATAGCTCATTTGTTAAAATTTAGAGCCATTCAATACGTGATGAGCCTAGGTAGTCCGTACCGGCAAATGAGCTCTCTCTTCACAAATTTGACCACTGCATTGCGAGTTACACTAGCATATGAAGCGGCCTCAACCCATTTGGTAAATAGTCAATGGCCACCAGTATGAAACGGTGTCCATTGGATGCCTTGGGCTCGATTGGGCCGATGACATCCATCCCCCACATAGCAAATGGCCAAGGTGATGACAGCACATTCAAAGTCGTGGCCGGCATGTGGACATTATCTGCATACACCTGGCACTTGTGGCAGGTTTTGACATGTTTGTAATAGTCGGCTTCCAGGGTCAGCCAATAATATCCGGCTCTAAGGATTTTCCTTGCCATGGCGTGTCCGTTAGCGTGAGCGCTGAAGGACCCTTCATGAATTTCTTTTAGAATCTTGTCGGCTTCTACTGCGTCTACACACCTGAGCAGAACCATGTCGTGATTCCTTTTGTACAAGATTTCTCCGTTGAGGAAGAAACCCGTGGCTAGTCTCCGTAGGGTCCTCTTGTCATTTTCGGACGCGTCGGCAGGGTACTCTTTATTTTTCAAGAATTACCGGATATCGTGATACCAGGGCCTTCCCATCTGGTTCCACCTCCACTGCTTGACAAAATTCCGGTCTAGAGCGATGTTGGATGCGGATAAGAGGCATATCTTCTTCTCGCCCGATTTCAAACATAGACGATAAAGTGGCTTGAGCATCAGCCAACTGATTGTCTTCTCTAGGTATATGAGAGAAGGTAACCTCCTCAAAATGTTCCAGCAATCCCTGGAGGCGAGCTTGATAAGGCACCAGCTTTGCATCCCTGGTCTCCCACTCCCCTTTGACCTGGTGGATGACCAAAGCCGAATCGCCGAAGACCTCTAGGCGCTTCACCTTAGCTTCGGTTGCGGCTTGAATCCCCAAAATACAAGCTACGTACTCTCACGTTGTTTGTGCAATCAAAAGCTAGTGAGGGAGCGGTGATAGGTACTCATACTATTTTTACGGGAAATCAGTATAACTCCTATACCATGGCCCATCATGTTGGATGCACCATCGAACAGCATGGTCCATTTTTCTCCTTCTGCCTTCTCTTCATTAAAGATTGCCATTAAATTCTCGTCGGGGAACTCTGGTTGCATGGCCTGATAGTCATCTATGGGTTGTTGGAGGCTGGAGCTGCCGAGTGCAGCGCAGCTTTGTGAGACTTTTGTGTCACGTACAGGATATCATATTCCGAAAGCACCATTTGCCACTTTGCAATCCGTCTTGACAATGCGGGTTTCTCGAATAAGTACTTAATCAGATCCATCCTGGATATTAGCCACGTGGTGTGACTTAACATATACTACCTCAGGCGATGCGCATGTATAAAGTCACGGCGCAGCAGGTTCGTTCTAATAAGGAGTATTTGGCCTCGCAGCTTGTGAACTTCTTGCTTAAGTAATATATTGCCTGCTCCTTCCTTCCGGATTCATCGTGTTGACCGAGCACACAACCCATCAATTGGTTTGTCACCGTCACATACAAAATTAATGGCCTCCCAGGGACTGGCGGTACCAGGACCAGCGGGTTTTGTAAGTAGGATTTGATCTTTTCAAAAGCTTCTTAACGTCTCATCCGACTCATGGGTTGATTCTTGCACAATAGCTTAAAGATCGGCTCGCATGTTGCGATCAAGCTGGAAGATAAATCGGGAGATGTAGTTGAGTCTTCCTAAGAAGCCTCGGATCTCCTTTTCAGTCTTCGGAGCAGGCATGTCTATGATTGCTCGAGCTTTGTCGGGATCGACCTCGATTCCCCTCTCACTGGCGATGAAGCCCAACAGTTTTCCTGATTTTACTCCGAAAGTACATTAGGTTGGGTTCAGCCTTTGGAACTTGCAGCCTTTCAAACAGCCGGAGTCGCGAGATGATCGTCTTCAATCCGGGATTTGGCGATCCATGTCGTCACGTAGACCACATCTCCTTGTGGATCATATCATGGAGCAGTGTTACCATGACCCTTTGATAAGTTTCCCCGGACATTTTTCAATCCAAGGGCATGACCTTATAGCAAAGGTTCCCTAGGTTGTAATGAAGGTGGTCTTTTCTCTATCTTCCGGCCATCTTGATCGGTGCTTTGAGAACCCATCCATGAATGAGGCGGAGAATTGTGCAGTGTTATACGACCAGCACATCGATGTGGGGAGCGGAAAATCATCTTTCGACCCTAGCACGATTGAGATCTCTGTAGTCTACGCACATCCGGACCTTTCCATCCTTCTTGGGGACCGGTACTATGTTGGCAACCCACTTGGGGTAATTTGCAACGGCTAAGAAACCGGCATCAAACTGCTTTCTCACTTCCTCCCGGATTTTCAAGGACATCTCTGGTTTCATCCTGTAAGCCCATTTGGGACACATCAGGCTTTCATAGGAAACTTGTGCTCTACTATGGAGGTAGAAGCACATGTCTTGATAAGACAAAGCAAGAATATCACTATAGTCTTGTAAGAGCGAGATCAGCAGCTCGCGATTGTCTCTGTGATGGCGTGCCTATCTTGACCTCTCTTGTCTTCCTCGATCCCCAAGTTTACCAAATCAGTAGGCTCCTGATGCGGTTCGATCACTTTGGATTCGCGTTCCACCAATCTCAACATCTCATCGGTGGGTTCGCATTCAAACTCTGCCTCTTCATCGGCCGGATTGGAAACATAATTGAAATCGCCTAATACAATACTAGCACTGTCGTCACACGACGGTTTTTTACTCAGAATCTGCAATTGGGAGATTGTGAAGGAAAGAATAAGATACATGGGGCCCAGTATGGGGAGCATATTAGGGAGAAGAAGGGAAGATTTTTTTGGGTAATGCAACTGTGTATTTCATTTATCAACAGATATATAAAAAACGTTTATGCTTTGAAACAAAATTTTGGTATAACAATTACAAAATTACATTTGAACTGAACTAAAAGTGAGAGGTAGGTCAAAAATTTCCCAATTAGTCAATTCTTGTTCGGGAGGGCAGGCCGTCACCAGGTCTTCAATGTTGATTGGCCTCTCTCCATCAATGGCCGCAATCAAATCTGAGCTCTCGAAGCCGGCACTCGGGAAGCTTTGAATATATGATGAAGGGACCTTTAGCCTTGCGAACCTCGGCATCATCTTCCTACGGTACATGGCCAAATGACTCTTTGGGTAGCTGGTTCCTTGATATTTTTCAAATTCTGGAACCTTGAATTTGGGAGGGATTACTACATCTGGAACCAAGCACAAATTGAATGCGTCTTTGGCGTCGTAAGCGTTTCTCTCAATGGATTTGATTCTTTCCTCTAGGGTTTTCCACTTTTCAGTATCCTCCTTAGAAGGATGGCTTAGGTATCCCTCAGGCATGTGGTGGGGATGAGAAGATGGTATGTACACCGAGTGAGGGTCTTGGGTGAACATAGGATTTGTCCCCCCAACTTAATTGTTTGGTGAGCTCGTGAGATGGTGTTTGGAGGTAGGTTATGTGTTCGGGTTTGTGTTTGGGCTTGTGTTTGGTTGTATGAGGGTGCATGTCCATGAGGAAACCCGCAATGAACCCCTTCGGTTTGGAGAGGCATGGTTAATGGTGAAGGATTTTGTGGATTGAAGCCAGGGGGATATGTTGGGTCGGTGGTTTCGAAAGGTCATTGTTTTGCGGGTTGGATGGCCTCCATTAGCTTGGCCACATGAATGAATGACTGCTATGCACAAATAAATGCGGATGTTTTGGGGTTTTGAAAAAAGCTGTTTTTGTTTTTTTAGCCATTTTATGATTTTTATGAGTTTTTCTGTTCTTTGTTTTGCTCAAAAACTTTTGGTTTTGTTTGAAAATCTTTTTAGTTATGCTAAGATTTTTCTAAAAAGCATTCTTTAGGTTTAAAATTTTCATTTTCTTTCTTTTTGTATTTTTTATATTTTATGTATTTTTCAAAAAATGCTTTTCCAATTTTCCTAGGAGTTTATTTTCCTTGATTTTGATTTTCTTGATTTTTATTTGTTTATACTTTCTTTTGCTTGATTTTTCTTCCTTGATTTTGTATTTCCCCAATTTCATATTTCCTCTTCTTCTCTGCCATCTTGAGTGATCCAGTTTACTTGAGCATGTGAATAAAAAGGGGTGTGTGCCCTCCTTGCCTCTTATGTGGATTACCTGTCCTAAGGGTCTAGCACTTTTAATGCATGAACCTCTCAAAGGTGGTTAGTAATCCTGGGGTGTAGAGGTCACTAGAGCCAAGTTCGATCTGTGCTTGCCTGGCAATGGCGGAAAAAGCTACCGGTTGTAGGGCATTACAAATAGGGCCAACTCACAGCCGAGATTTTTCGTGATACCAATCGGGACGTAGGCCTAGAGTGACACCACTACATCCCTGCATCCCTAGGTAGCACTCGGACTTAGGTATAGGGCCCCACTCATGATAAATGCATATGCAATGTATGAGGGCACACAATTTTGGGATACCTACAATTGGGGAAATTATACAGATATATAGTAATTTATTGTTTGTCTATCCTAGGGTTATAAGGAGAATGAGCAAACAATAACAGATAGATAAACAAATAAATGAATCGTGCAATAAATAAAGCGCGAAATAAATAGGTAAGGGATCAAATATGACACACTCAATTTGAACGGGCTTGACTCTCTAGAAGTCCCCAGTGAAGTCGTCATTTGTTGCAACCGTAATTCCGACGAGACGACGAACTCGCTAAAATTTTAAAATGAAATCTATTTTGATTATATGGAGCCGCCACCAAATTTTTATTTAAGGGAAAAGATTTGGAAAAACCCACACTAATTTAAATAATAAAATAAATAAAAACAAATAAATAAAAATAATATAATAATAAAAAACAAGAAAGTAAAAATTAAAAGAATACAAAAAGTAATTAAAAAATAAAAAGTGAAGAGGAAAAAGAAGAAACTAAAAATAAAATAGATTTTGAAAAAATAAAGAAAAAAGAGGTAAATAGAAATGAAAATAATAAATAGTAATAAATCAAAAATCGGAAGTTTATAATAAAGAAAAAACCCAAAAACATAAAAAGTGCAAAATTAATTAAAGAATTAAATAAAACAAATAATAGATATATAATTAACAAAAATAATAATAATAAACAAAAACAGAATTAATCAAAAAATTAAAAAAAATATAAAAGAAAAAGAAAAAATAAATGGAATTTGAAAATAAAAACAGGATTAATATAAAAATTGGAAAAAGAAAAATAATATATAATTAAAAATATATATAAAAAAACAAACAATAAAAATAAAAGTATAGGAAATAAAAGTAAAGAATAAAAAATAGGAAATAAACAAAAACAAGAAAAATAAAATAAAAACAGATTTTGAGTAAAAAGAGATAATAACAAAAAAGAGAGAAACAAAATCAGAAAATTAAAAATTAAAAAAAATAACAAAAAATGTATAATAAAGATAAAATCAAATAGGAAATGAAAAATTTTAAAAAAAAGTCTACAAACAGAAAAAACGAACTTTTTAAACAGAAAAAATGGAATGGGAAAAACAAAAAAAAAAAGAAAAGAATACAAAAGAAACCAAACAAAAGAAAGGGGGAAGCGTGCATGGAGGTAGAAAAGAGCATGCAAGAAAAGAGAGGGGATATGGCTAAAAAAAAAAAGAGAAGAGGGGGAAGGAGGTTTTCTTTGATGGGGAGGAGGAAATAAAGAAAGAAGAGGTTCTCATCTTTTCGGAGGGGGGGGAGGGCGACTTCTTGACTCTTGGATACTGGTTCGTCTTGGCTTTAAGGTGGCTCCTTGCTTTTGAAGTTTCAAGATTCTGGAGCCTCAGGAGCAAAAATCTGGCAGTTTTGGCATTCGGCAACAATTTTTCTCAGGTTAGTAACTCCTTTATGAACTCGATGCAGATTAAGAAGAGCCATTGTGCATTGCTTTATTTAATGGTATATACTTCTGTGGTCAAAATGAGTTGTAAGTAAAGTCACAAATTTTCCATGAGTACTCTTTGCATTCATATTTGCATTCATATTTGCATAACCTTGGGGTTATGGTGAACGCGGGTTCTTTAGATCAACATCTAGCCTTGACATTACCTCGTGAGGTAAGCTTTAGAAACAACAATTTCTCTCTCGAATTCCCACGGACGGGTGAATTGTTCGTAACTAACATGCAAGGTGCCAATGGGTGGTTTACCGTCATGAATTTTGATTAGGTTTAGACTTAGTTTTGGTCTCGTAGCTTGATCCATGACAATTGTCTCTGCGACGCCGGTTATGTTTAAGTCAAAACACCCAACGACTGTGCAATCTTAGTTGGGAGACTTGTTGAGTAACATTCCGAGAAGTGAGCACTTCTACAGTTTCTTTGCTAGCTGGTATATGGAGTTCGGGTTCCTCAATACAGTACGAATATCAAAGAGCTGAACATGCATGTCGAGACCCCTGTACATTGAGGAACCTGACGACATAATGCTGGGCATCTTGGCAGAGGGTGTAAATTCGGAAAGGAAGAGCATAGGACCATTTTGCCTTCAAGAGGCGTTGGGATTCTGTCCATACGTCGAAGCCTTAACGTGGTCAGAAAGTTAACCCAGCACCAGTTAGGTTCAAAGCCACGAACTCGCACCCTATAAACGGTGACCAAGGCAGATTACAACAAAGAGAAGGGCGATAGAGACGTCTTGGATCTTTCCAAAGGGAGAAGACTCCCTTGGTTCCTTTCCCCTGGATTCGAAGGCCCGTGGCACATGAATCCTCTGTCTAACTTCAGTGCATGCAACGCTTATGTGGAGTGCAGATAAAATACCCCATGCTCAACTGGCCATACGAATATATGTGTCTACGTACGCTGGAAGAGTTGAAACTTGTCACAGTTTCTCTAAAATTTATGATTTTCTTAATTGATTTGTTTCATATCTTGTGTCTTGAGTGGAGAGCATCATGAGTGAAAATGATTATCCACCTAACTTCAATAGGTTACAACTAGAAGCCCTTACCAAAACCTTTGAAAAAAATGTTAAGAAAACAAAGTGAACAATTTGAAGATCGTTTGTATGAACTAGAAAAGAGGAATGAGACTTTGTTTAATAAGAAACAAAATGAAGAGTCTAGTAGTTCTAAGAAAAACAAAAATAAAATTGATTCACCTAGGGAGGAACTTTCACAAAAAGAATTCTATGAATCCCCTAGAAGAAACCAAAGAAATAATCACAGGGGTGGGAATCAAGGTAGGCATGAGAGTGATAGGGAATCATCTAGGTCTCCACTTAGGGTTAGAAATTCATCTAGGAGTAGGATCCATAGAAGTAGAGATAGACATTCTCCTAGCCATCATAGTCATAGAGCTTCTTCTAGGAATAACCATAGACATAGGGATGATTCTAGGATTAGGAATAGAGGTATGAGAGAAAATGGAAACCAAGAAAAAATAGATGGAACCAAGTTTAGAATTCCAAAATTTCAAGGGTTGAATGACCCTGAAATCTACCTATCATGGGAGTTGAAGGTAGAGCGAATTTTCATGTGCTATGATGTGAGGGAGGAACATAGGGTAAAGCTAGCTAGTCTTGAATTTTCAGACTACGCTTTGATTTGGTGGGATAAGCTAGTGAAAGAGAGAGCAAGGTTTCATCCTATTGAGACTTGAGAAGAAATGAAACCCATCCTTAGGAATAGGTATGTACCACCTCATTACCTTAGGGAGCTTCATAATAGGCTCCAAAGATTAACCCAAGGTAATAAGACTGTTGATGAGTACAACAAAGATATGGAGGTAGCCATTATTAGAGCCAACATAGAAGAATGTGAGGAGGCTAGAATGGCAAGATTCCTTGAAGGGCTTAAGGATAAGATTAGGGATGTTGTGGAACTCCACAACTATATGAGTTTGAATGAACTCTACCACCAAGCCCAAAAGGTAGAACAACAACTCCATAGAAAAGGTAAGAGTAGATACTCAACCTCAAAGCCTTCTTGGAAGGAAAATAAGAGGAAGGAAGGTCACAAGGATGTTCCTTTTAAGCCTAAAGATCCTAGGGAAATTAAAGATCCCAAGAAAGAAAAGACCAACACCCTATCCACTCCGATAAAAAAGGAATCATCCATTAAGTGTTTCAAGTGTTTGGGACGAGGGAACATTGCCTCTCAATGCCCTAACAAGAAGAGCATGATCCTTAGAGATAATGGACAAGTCTCATCTTTGGAATCCTCAAGTGAAAACTCTAGCTCTAGTGCCACTAGCTCTTCTAGTGAAGAAGGATTAGAGTATGCCCCCGAAGGTGATCTTCTCGTTGTTGGGAGATTACTAGGAAGCATGGTCAAGGGGGAAGATGAGAGCCAAAGAGAACATATTTTTCACACAAGGTGTGTGATAGGGGGAAGACATGTTCTTCGATTATAGATGGGGGAAGTTGCACCAACGTGGCTAGTGCTAGCCTAGTACAAAAGGTAGGATTAACCATTACCCCACATCCTAGGCCTTACAAGTTGCAATGGTTGAGTGACAATGGGGACCTCTTAGTGGATAAGCAAGTCTTAGTTTCCTTTTCCATAGGTAGGTATCTTGACCAAGTAACTTGTGATGTTGTGCCCATGGAAGCAAGTCATGTGCTCTTGGGAAGGCCATGGCAATTTGATAGGAAAGTTCACCATGATGTGCGTAGCAATACGTATTCCTTTGTTTTCAATTCCCAAAAGGTCACCTTAGTTCCTTTGGCCCCTGGTGAAGTTTGTAAAGATCAAGTACAAATGAAAAAGAAAAGAGAGAAAAGAAAAGAAGGAATTAAAGGAAAGAATTTAAAAAAAGATAAGAGGTTGAGACATGAGCAAAAGGATAAAAACCTATTCATCAATCAAGGAGAAATTAGGCAAACTCTTCTAGCTAGACAACCCATGTACATGCTTATGTGCAAAGAGTATTGCTTGAATACTCAACCAAACCTTGAGTCTAGTGAACTTCAAGAACTTCTAGAAGAGTTCCAAGAGATATTCCCAAAAAAGTTACCTCTAGGGTTGCCACCTGTAAGGGGTATTGAACATCAAGAAAACTTAGTGCCTAGTGTTCCTCAATTCCTTTCACCTATCATAGGGGTTGAAATGTTCTCCTTTACAAAGAGTAATCAAGAGATGGAACTCCAGCCTTCTACCAACATTTGGGACACCATTGTTGCAAAATTTGTTGGAGATCATGTGATAGTGAATTCTCACATATAAAGGTCCCTAGCATGCTTCAATCCTTGTTTTATGATAATGCGTCTAGGATGCTTAATTTGTTAGTAATTACAAATATTCATAGCACTAAGATCTCTTTAGGGAAAAGAAAATGGATGAAAGAATGTAAGTTTACTTGGGACATGTTTGTTAATAACTATGAGCTTAAGATCGAATCAACCTTTTTGTTCCTAGTCAAATTTGGTTTCCAATGTTTACGACTATTTGAAAAATTAAAAGAGGTTCGTATTTGATCCTGGCATTCTCCATAATTTTCTTTCTTCCATAACCACATATACTCTTCTACTCTTATTTGTATCCTTTGTTTTACAGAAATTGGTAATTTCCATTCGAGAGAAAATGCTTTTAAGTGGGAGAGGATGATGTGAGCATGGAAATTAGCTTTCAAGAGAAATTTTTAGCTTAAGGATAATAAAACTGAAATTTTTCCTAATTTTAATTTGGTTGTATTTTTCTTTAAGTTGCAAAAGTGGGAATAGCTTATTCCAACATTGAATAAGAATAGGTTATTTAGAATAGGAACAGGCTTGGTTAAGAGCTTGATTTGGCTAGGAAGGCAGCCCAAACCCACAATCAAGCAGCCCTTCCTTCCTTTTTCCTATAAATAAGGGCTTAATGTAAGCAAATGGTACCTTTGGTCATTCTATACTATTGGAATCCGAGAATTCCCTTGAAAGAGCAGCTTTCTCTTCTCTTTCTTCTCCTCTTGCTTGTTCTTGAGGTCAAGACCCCTTTCCTTATCATTGGAGCCTCCAATGTGGTGGAACTTGGCTTATCTTCCTAGCTTCCTCTAGCTAGTGGAGTGGAAGCTAACTTAGGGAATTATTTTTCTGCAATTTCCATTCTGCCATTTACCTTCTTGCAATTTACAATTCTGGTTCTTAGTTTATGCTTTAATTTTCAGCTCCTTTCCCCTTTAATTTTGGTCATTTTCGTTTTGCCTTTTCTTCCATTTCTACACTTTATTTCCAGCCTTTAATTCTTGCAATCACCTTCCCCAATTCCCTCTTTACATTCTGCAAATTTATGTTTCCTCGTCTTTTCATTTCTATGCACAATTTTGTGCTACATTGAACATAATTTGAGGAGCTCCCAAAACTTCTCAGAATTTTGAGATTCAATCCTACCTCCAACTAGTTCCATCCTCCTCCTCCCAAGTGGGTTGTATTACAACCTGCAACCTCCAACCTGCTAGCTGCTATCTTCTACCTACTACCTCCAACCTACTACCTCCAACTTGCTATCTGTTACGTGCTATTTGCGCTCTGCAACCTGAAACCTTGAACCTACAACCTGTAACCTGCTACCACAACCTTCTGCGTACTATCAACAACTTGGAACCTAGAACCTCAATTTATTCGCAACCCGCTAAAATTTTGAAATCTACCCGCAAGCTTCCACTTGCAACCGATACCTACTACCGCAACCGCTTCATGCAACCAACAACCTACTCCCTACTACCTCAATGCTTCAACCTCTTGTTGTAACATCTACATGCTAGCCCTTGACCTAGTAGTTGGTCAACCTACAACTGGTGCTCATCACTACCTTTTAACATCGAACCTGAATGGATTAACCCTCGCTATTATCTCTAGAACCATCTGAAACAAAATCCTTCTACTTGCAACCCGCAACTTGCTCACTACTACATCAACCTACAACCTTTACTTGCCACTCGCAACATGCTATGTACAACTCAACTTACATACTTTCAACTTGCTGCCCGCAACCCGCAACCCTGCAAAATGGAACATGCAACACTGAAACCTTTTACACGGCTACTTTCCGAAACCTACTATCTGCTAGAGGTTACCTCCGCGACATCTTTTTACTTGCTACCTTTTACCCGTGGTTCTTTGTTGATTCTTTGCTTTTTTCTATCTTTTGGGAAATGCAACCTACAACCTATCACTCCACAACCATACTAGGATTAACTTAAACACCCAACAACAATATTTTCATTTGACCTCATAACCTCAACTTTCTACTCAAGAACACTTACAATGAACATGATGAACGCCCGCAATTTCGCCAA
The DNA here is from genome assembly GCA_026541065.1 of Canavalia ensiformis. Lineage (NCBI taxonomy): Eukaryota > Viridiplantae > Streptophyta > Magnoliopsida > Fabales > Fabaceae > Canavalia > Canavalia ensiformis. The sequence continues at coordinate 105,171 of JAMKYM010000736.1, forward strand.
CCTACTAACTCTGAGGGTTTCCGAAGACGACCAGAATGCCATTTCAACATGCTACATTAAACCTCTATCCAAAAGTTACTGAACCCGCAAAACTTGTTCTTGCTGGAAATACTTACCATAAAAAAAAATGCAACGACCACCCGCAACCTACTACATGCTACTTTGAGCAAATTACTACTGTAACTAGTTACTGCGTTATCAACCTTCTACATGCTAGCCTACTACCTACAACCTATAACCTGCTGAAAATATGGTCCGGAGAACATACTACATATAAGAAGATGATGAAAAATGAAGGAGAAAAGTTATCAGAACCCTCCATGTTGGATGCTACTTGCTCTTCGATACCACATAATACAACCCACTTGCTACATGAAACCTACTGCGGAGTAGGCTACCTCCAACTTCGCAACCTGCATCCGCTAGACCGCTACCAGATTACCCAAACCAGCTACATGCTACATAAAACTGCTACTTGACTTGTAACCTCCAATTTGCAGAACTGCAACCTCGTTACATGGGAAGGTACTTGACTTGTAACCTCCAACCTGCAACCTGCAACCTGCTACATGCTACCAACAACCTGTAACGTGCTACCTACAACCTTCAACATGCTAAAGCATAACCTACGACCCGTCATCGCATGCAAGGTAAATAGCGGAAATGTAAGTTGCTACTTGTTATAATTCCCTAAGCTAACAGGCACCCTTCTGTTACCTACTGACGGGAAAGAATACATGTTACGTGTAACTCCAGCCTTCTGCAAGCACTTTACCTTCTACACATCTAGAAACACGACGCCGCGGTGTGACTTGTTTTGTGTTGTAGGTAGCACGTAGCACGTAGCTAGTAACAGGTTTCATGTAGGTGTCACATTGCAGGTGGCGGGTTGCAGGTTACAGTCGTCGCAGTGTAGTAGGTTGCGGTCGCACGTTGTAAGATTGGTGAATATCACATGTCGGTGGCGGTAGCAAAAGTTGCTACAAGAGGTAGAAGGTAACAGGTTGAGGTTACACATAGCAGGCAGCAGGTTGTAGGGAGAAGGTAGGAGGTTTAAGATTGTAGGTAGTAGATAGCAGGTTGCAGGTTCCAGGGTAATGGTTACAAGTAGTGGGTAGTAGGTAGCAGGTTGCAGGTAGCAGATTGTTAATTATAGGTTGTAGGTTGATGGTTGTAGGTAAAAGATGTATGCTGCTTGAGGTTGCACGATTACAAGTACGAGTTTCAAGGTTTCGAGTTGTAGGTGTCATGTTCCAGGTAGTAGGTTTCAAGTTGCAGGTGACAAGCATCATGTGGTAGGGTTGCGGGTTTACGAGTAAGAGAAATAGTTGAGGTTGCGGAGTAAGCGGCTAGAGATTGAACGTTCAGTTAATGAAGTAGGTAGCATGTTCAAAAGTGTAATGTTGCAAGTAGATTGCGAGGTTGTAGGTTCTTCAATTCTAAGTGTGGGCGGCATGTAGCAGGTTGGAATGTGAGGTAGCATGTAGCAGGCTACAGGTTGGAGGTTGCGGGTTGTAGGTAGTAGGTTGTAGTTTTCAAGTTCCAGGTTGTAGTTTTCAAGTTCCAAGTTGAAGGTTGCAGGTTGTTAGGTAGCAAGGAGGAGGTTGTTAGGTAGCAAGGAGGAGGTTGTAGGTTGTAGGTTCACGAGTAACGGTATCGGAGCGGTAGGTAGAGGTTGCGGTGTAGAAGGTTGCGATTGCGGTGGCGAGGTGGCGACGACATGTAGCGGAGTTGCGGGTAGAAGGTTGCGGGTGCGGGTTGTAGGTTGGTGGTTGCAGGTGGCAGGTGGCGGCAGCATGTAGCAGGTCGCAGGTTAAAGGTAGCAGGTTGAACGTTACAAGTATCAAGCTCAAGGTTCCAAGTTGTAGGTGTCATGTTCCAACTAGCAGGTTGCAGGTTGGAGGTAGTAGGTAGCAGGTAGCAAGTAGCAGGTTATAAGTAGCAGGTTGCAAGGTTCAAGTAGCAGGTAGCACATAGTAGGTAGCATGAAGCAGATAGTAGGTAACTGGGATAAGGTAGCAAGTTGCAGGAAGCAGGTTGCAGGTAGTAGGTAGCAAGGAGGAGGTTGTAGGTTGCAGGTAGCAGGTGGTAGGTTGCAAGCAATAGGTAGTAGGTTCCATGTAGCGGGTAGCAGGTTGAGGTTGCACGTTGTATGTTGCAGGTGGCAGATAGCAGGTTGTAGGTTGTAAGCAAAGGTAGTAGGTTGTAGGTAGAAGGTAGGAGGTTTAAGATTGTAGGTAGTAGATAGCAGGTTGTAGGTTCCAGGGTAATGGATACAAGTAGTGGGTAGTAGGTAACGAGGTTGGTGTAGCAAGTTCGATTATAGGTTGTAGGTTTGATTGTAGGTGGCGGGCGGATGTATAGCGGAGTTGCACGTTACAAGTACGAGTTTCAAGGTTTCGAGTTGTAGGTGTCATGTTCCAGGTTGCAGGTTTCAAGTTGCAGGTGACAGACATCATGTGGTAGGTTGCAGGTTGCAGGTAAGAGGTAGCTGGTTGAGGTTGCAGGTAGCAAGCTGCAAATTGAACGTTCCAGATTGTACGAAGTGGGTAGCATGTTACAGGTTGTAGGTTGCAGGTAGATGGCAGGTTGAAGGTTGCAGGTTGTAGGTTGTAGGTTGCGGTGAAGGTTGCGGAGTTGGGTTACGGAGTTCTTTGGTTGCATGTAGCAGGTCGCAGGTTAAAGGTAGCAGGTAGAACGTTACAAGTATCAAGCTCAAGGTTCCAAGTCGTAGGTGTCATGTTCCAAGTAGCAGGTTGCAGGTTAGAGGTAGTAGGTAGCTGGTAGCAAGTAGCAGGTTATAGGTAGCAAGTATCAGGTTGTAGGTAGTAGGTAGCAGGTATCATATAGCATGTATCAGATTGCAGGTTGCAGGTTGCACGGTTCAAGTAGCAGGTAGCACATAATAGGTAGCATGGAGCAGGTAGTAGGTTGCTGGTATAAGGTAGCAAGTTGCAGGCAGTAGGTTGAAGGTAGTAGGTAGCAAGGAGGAGGTTGTAGGTTGCAGGTAGCAAGTAGCAGGTGGTAGGTTGCAGGTAGCAAGTAGCAGGTGGTAGGTTGCAAGCAACAGGTAGTAGGTTCCATGTAGCGGGTAGCAGGTAGCAGGTTGAGGTTTCACTTTGTATGTTGCGGGTGAGATAACGAGGTTGTAGGTCTGGACGTGTGATAAGTAGGTTGGGTGAGATACTTGGTAGTGGGTAGCATGTAGAAGGTTGCAAGTTGCAGGTTGTAGGTAGTAGGTAGAAGGTACCAGCTTAGAGGTTATAAGTTTTAGGGCGAAAGCGAGTTCTGGTCGAAAGGTAGTAGGTGGTGCGAGAGGTAGAGGTAGTAGCTTGCACGGGTTGTAGGTAACCAACCAACGGTGCGGGTTGTAGGTCGTAAGTAGCATGTAGATGGTAGCAGGTTACATGTTGCAGGTTGTAGGTTGTAGATAGTAAGTATCAGGTTGCAAGTATCAAGTTGCAAGTTAAGGTTGCACGTAGCAGGTGCAGGTTGCAGGTAGCAGGTAGCAAGTTGTAGGTAGCAGGTTAATACAACCCACTTGGGAGGAGGAGGATGGACCTAGTTGGAGGTAGGATTGAAGCTCAAAATTCAGAGCAGTTTTGGGAGCTCCTCAAACTGTGTTCAATGTAGCACAAAATTTTGCATAGAAATGAAAAGACGAGGAAACATAAATTTGCATAATGTAAAGAGGGAATTGGGGAAGGTGATTGCAAGAATTAAAGGCTGGAAATAAGTTGCAGAAATGGAAGAAAAGGCAAAATGAAAATGACCAAAATTACAAGGGAAAGGGACTGAAAATTAAAGCATAAACTAAGAACCAAAATTGTAAATTGCAAGAAGGTAAATGACAGAATGTAAATTGCAGAAAAATAATTCCTAAGCTAGGCGCCACTCCACTAGCTAGAGGAAGCTAGGAAGATAAGCCAAGTTCCACCACTATGGAGGCTCTAATGATAAGGAAAGGGGTCTTGACCTCAAGAACAAGCAAGAAGAGAAGAAAGAGAAGAGAAAGCTGCTCTCTCAAGGGAATTCTTGGATTCCAATAGTATAGAATGACCAAAGGTACCATTTGCTTACATTAAGCCCTTATTTATAGGAAAAAAGGAAGGGGGCTGGTTGGTTGTGGGTTTGGCTGCCCTTATAAACCCAGCTCTCAACCTAAGCCTTTGTTCTATTCGAATAACCTATTTTATTCCATGTTGGAATAAGCTATTCTCACTTTTACAACTTAAACAAAAATACAACCAAATTAAAATTAGGACAAATTTCAGTTTTATTATCGTTAAGCTATAAATTTCTCTTGAAAGTCAATTTCCATGCTCACATCGCAGGTTAAGGTTGCACATAGTAGGTTGTAGGTGGCAGGTAGCGGGATCAAGATTTAAGGTTTCAATTTGTAGGTTGCTGATAGGAGGTTGCATGTGAGCGACATCAAGCAAGTTGTAGGTAGCGGGTTACATGTTACAAATGTGGTTCAAGGTTCCAAGTTGCGAGTACATCTTGGAATTCTTCTAGAAGTTTACCTAGACTCAAGGTTTGGTTGAGTATGCAACCCGCAACGTGCAACCCGCGCCATCTGCATGCCCTAACTTGACCCTGCAATTGGCCTGCCCGAGGTTTCAACCGGAATCTGGTGTCGCTACTTGCCGCCACTACTTCGCCACCTTTTTTTCTTTCAACATTCTAGATCATACTTGCTACTTGATCAACGTGCAACCTCGCTCGATCGCCATTTGAACTAAGGTGACCTGTCAAGGACATGAAAACAACCTAAAACCTCGTAATTGTTACCTACCTCGTGACTTGTAACCTGCTACCTGCAACCTGCTACCTACAACCTACTACCTGCTACTTGCTACCTGCAACGTGACACCTTCAACTCGGAACCTTGAACCTAATACTTGTAACGTCCAACTCAACACCTTTCACCCACAACCACTACTACCTCTACATGGTACCTGCAACGTGCAACTTGTTCGCTAGTACTTACTACCCGCAACCTGCAACCTTCAACCTGGAACTTCCACCTGCAACTTGCAACCTTCAACCTACAACCTCCTACCTGTTACTTGCTACCAAACACCAACAACTTCCTACCTGTTACTTGCTACCAAACACCAACAACCTGCTACCTGCTATCTGCAACGAGCTACTAGCTATCTACAACCAGCAACATGCAATTTGCTACCTGCTACCTGCCACTTGCAATCTCAACCTTCTACCTGTTATATGCAACCTTCTACCTACTACTTCGACCTGCTACCTGTAACCTCCTCTCTGCTACCTACTACTTGCAACCTGTTATCTTGAATCTGCTACTTGCTATCTGCTACCTACTACTTTCTACCAGCAACTTGCTACTTACAACATGCTACGTGCTACCTGCAACTTTCTACCTTCTACATGCAACCTGCTACCTACTACCTGGAATGTGAAACTTGCAACCTAGTACTTGCTACGTGCTACATGCTACCCGCTACCTGCTACTTGCTACCTGCAACTATCAATCTAGAACCTCCAATTTGCAATCTTTTACCTGTTACTTGCAACTTGCTACCTGCAATGTGACACCTGCAACTTGGAACATTGAACCTGTTACTTGTAATGTGTAACATGCTACCTACTACCTACAACTTGCAACCTGCTACCAGCAAAGTAACACCTGCAACTAGGAACCTTGAACCTCCTACCAGGAACCTGCAACCTGCCACCTCCTACCTGCTACCTTCAATGTGACACTTGCAACTCAGAACCTTGAACCTGATACTTGTAACATGTAACCTGCTATCTGCAACCTACAACCTGCTACAAACTACACGCCACCGAGTTCGCAACCTCGCAATCCGCAAGCTACTCCGCTACCTACAACTTCGCAATCATTCTCCGGTTTATGCATGTGCAACCTCAAGGTGCAAGGTTGATGACAGATTGCTACTTGCTTTGATGTTGAGTTGAGGTTATAACCTGATAACCAAGTTATGCCACTCCGACACCAGATGCCTGCTACAGGGTGCATGGTTGCAACGTATTGCTAACAGGACTCAAGAACTAGGTTACATCAATTTACCGTTTGGTTTACGGGACCGCAAACATCTACCCGTTTACCCGCAACCTCCTCGTGCTTTCAACCTGTTTGCCTTCTAGACGAGGTTTGGCTTTCCGTAACTAGTTCTTGCACTCGTTACCCGCATCCTACTACCTTCAAAGTGACACTTCCAAATTGGAACCTTGATCCTGATACTTATAATGTGTTACATGCTACCTGCAACATGACACCCGGTTCATGGTTCCTTTCTACACTGCGACCTCAGTTGCAAGGTTATGGGATTTAGGCTATCTACAAGTTTAGGTTTAGGTTTAGTTTCTCTCCGGGTATAAAGTTCAGGTTCTACCTGTTTGAGCTTCCAGGTTACTAGTAATCTATAACTTGCTACCTACAACCTTCAACTTGGAACTTGCAAGTTTCAACCTACCTCTAATACAACCCACTTGGGAGGAGGGGGATGGACCTAGTTGGAGGTAGGATTGAAGCTCAAAATTCAGAGCAGTTTTGGGAGCTCCTCAAATTGTGTTTAATGTAGCACAAAATTGTGCATAAAAATGAAAAGACAAGGAAACATAAATTTGCATAATGTAAAGAGGGAATTGGGGAAGGTGATTGCAAGGATTACATGCTGGAAATAAAGTGCAGAAATGAAAGAAAAGGCAAAAATGAAAATGACCAAAATTAAAGGGGAAAGGGGCTGAAAATTAAAGCATAAACTAAGAACTAAAATTGTAAATTGCAAGAAGGTAAATGCAGAATGTAAATTATGCGAAAAATAATTCCTAAGTTTTGGCACTACTGCATAGCTAGAGGAAGCTAGGAAGATAAGCCAAGTTCCACATTGGAGGCTCCAATGATAAGGAAAAGGGTCTTGACCTCAAGAACAAGCAAGAGGAGAAGAAAGAAAAGAGAAAACTGCTCTCTCAAGGGAATTCTCGGATTCCAATAGTATAAAATGACCAAAGGTGCCATTTTCTTACATTAAGCCCTTATTTATAGGAAAAAGGAAAGGGGGCTGCTTGGTTGTGGGTATGGCTGCTCCTAGCTAACCAAGCCCTTAAGTTAAGCCTATTCCTATTCTAAATAGTCGAATCTTATCCCATGTTGGAATAAACTATCCCTACTTTTACAAGTTAAGAAAAATACAGTCAAATTGAAATTACTAATTTCAGATTTATTCTTCCTAAGCTAAAATTTTGAAATCCACAATTTCCTTGAATGATAATTCCGTGGATGACATTTCTTCATGATATTCCTTCCTTTTGAGAAGTAATGCTTCCACGTCTTGTTAAATTCTCTTGGCCCTTAACCTAGTGGTTGGTCCCTTAATGGTGGTGCTCACATCATCCTACTCCTCTTGAAGAGCATTGACCTAGAATGGAAGTCATCATCGACAAAGGAGTTAAGTCGGATATATTAAAAGTAGCATGCACCCCATAATCACCAGGTAAATCAAGTTTATATGCATTAGGATTAACTCTTTCAATTACTTGAAATGGGCCATCCCCCTGAGGATAGAGTTTTGATTTCCTAAGACCAGGGAAGCGTTCTTTTCTTAAGTTCAACCAAACCCAATCACCAGGTTCAAGTACAAGTTCTTTTCTTTTTTTATTAGCCATTCTAGCATAATGTTCATTTTTCTTTTTAATTTGTTGCTTTACCTTAGTGTGAAGTTGCTTAACATATTTAGCCTTTTGGGCTCCATCTTTATTATGATATTCAACCACATTTGGTAAAGGAATTAGATCAAGGGGAGTAAGGGGATTAAATCCATAGACTACTTCAAAAGGACTATGCAAGGTAGTGGTATGGGTAGCCCTATTGTAAGCAAACTCTATGTGAGGCAAACATTTTTCCCAAGACCTAATATTTTTCTGAACAAAAACTCTTAACAAGGTGGAAAGAGTCCTATTTACCACTTCAATTTGGCCATCGGTTTGTGGATGGCAAGTGGTGGAAAACAAAAGTTTAGTTCCTAACCTAGACCATAGTGTCCTCCAAAAATGACTAAGGAACTTGGTGTCTCTATCGGAAACTATACTCTTAGGGATTCCATGTAATATCACCACTTCTCTAAAGAACAGTTTTGCTATGTGACTAGCATCATCAACCTTGTGGCAAGGAATAAAGTGAGCCATCTTAGAAATTCTATCTACTACCACAAAGATTGAGTCCATGCCCCTTTGGGTTCTAGGCAATCCTAACACAAAATCCATGCTAATGTCAACCCATAGGACATTGGGGATAGGAAGGGGAGTGTAAAGGCCATGGGGCATTGACCTAGATTTGGCCTTTTTGCATACAATGCATTGGGCACAAAGTCTTTGAACATCTCTTTTCATGTGTGGCCAAAAGAAATGTTCTTTAAGGATATCCAGAGTCTTTTGGATTCCAAAGTGACCCATTAACCCCCCTTGGTGGGATTCTCTTAAGATGAGATCCTTAATGGTTCCTTTAGGCACACAAACTCTATTATTCTTAAATAAGACTCCCTCATGCCTAAAGTATCCATCACAGGCTTTTTAGGTACATGACTTGTAGAGATCTCCAAACTCTAAGTCATTTGGGTAAAGCTCTCCAAAGTTTTCAAAACCAATCAAGGTGATTCCTAAAGAATTTAACAAAGTTTGTCTTCTAGATAGGGCATCAGCCACCTTATTGATCTTTCCTTGCTTATGTTTAATGACATAGGGGAACTGCTGCAAAAACTCAACCCATTTAGCATGTCTCCTATTCAACTTCTTTTGACCCTTGAGGTATTTTAGTGACTCATGATCACTCTGGATGATGAACTCCTTGGTCAACAAGTAATGTTGCCAAGTTTGAAGGGCCCTAATGAGTGCATAGAGCTCTTTGTCATTGGTAGGGGTAATTAAGGACGCTCCATTTAGTTTTCACTAAAGTAAGCTATGGGATGTCCCTCTTGCAACAAAACCCCTATCCCAACATTAGAAGCATCACATTCTAACTCAATTTTGCTAAAGTTTGGAAGAGCTAGGATGGGTGCTTGGGTAAGTCTCTCTTTCAAGGCTTGAAAGGCCTTGGCTTGTTTTTCCCCCCATTCAAATTTGACATTTTTCTTGACTAAGTCATTTAGAGGTGATGCTATGGTACTAAAATCTTTCACAAACCTCCTATAGAAGCTTGCAAGTCCATGAAAACTCTAACCTCCTATATTTTTTGGGGGTAGACCAATCCTTGATGGCCTTGACTTTCTCTTCATCTACTTGGACACCTTCTTTACTTACCACAAAGCCTAAGAATACAACTCTATCCAAGCAAAAAGAGCACTTTTCTAGGTTGGCAAAGAGTTGGCCTCTCTTAGCACAAATAACACTTCTCTAAGGTGACCTAAATGATCCTCAAGGGATTTGGAGTATACAAGGATGTCATCAAAATATACTACCACACACTTTCCTATCAAATCCCTCAAAACATGCTACATCAACCTCATAAAAGTGCTAGGAGAATTTGATAACCCAAAGGGAATTACCAACAACTCAAAGAGACCAAACTTGGTCTTAAAGGCGATCTTCCACTCATCCCCCTCTTTCATCCTAATTTGGTGATATCCACTCTTGAGGTCTATCTTAGAGAAAATTGTGGAACCATGTAAATCTTCAACAAGTCATCTAACCTAGGTATAGGATACCTATACCTAATGGTTATTTGGTTTATGGCCCTACAATCAACACACATTCTCCAAGACCCATCTTTCTTAGGGACAAGTAGAGCTGGGACTGAGATGGACTCAAGCTCTCTCTTATCCACCCTTTTTCTAGAAGCTCCCCTACTTATTTTTGGATTTCTTTAGTTTCTTAGTTACTTCTATAGGCTGGCCAATTTGGTAAGAAAGCACTAGGCACCAAGTCTATTTGATGTTCAATACCCCAACGGTGCAACCACAGAGGTAACTCTTTTGGAACACATCTTGGAACTCTTCTAGAAGTTCTTGAAGTTCACTAGACTCAAAGGTTTGGTTTGAGTATTCAAGCAATACTCTTTGCACATGAGCATGTACATGGGTTGTTAGTTAGAAGAGTTTGCCTTTCTCTCAGTTGATTGATAGAAGGTTTTTATCATTTTCTCATTGTCTCAAACCTCTTTATCTTTTTTTATATTCTTTCCTTTAATTCCCTTCTTTTCTTTCTCTCTTTTCTTTTTCATTTGTACTTGATCTTCACAAACCTCACTAGGGCCAAAGGAACTAAGGTTACCTTTGGGAATTGAAAACAAAGGAATGCCTATTACTATACCCATCATGGTGAACTTTCCTATCAAGTGGCATGGCCTCCCAAAAACACATGACTTGCTTCCATGGGCACAACATCACAAGTTACTTGGTCAAGATACTTACCTATAGAAAAGGCAACTAAGACTTGCTTATCACTAAGAGGTCCCCATTGTCACTCAACCATTGCAACTGTAAGGCTCAGGGATGTGGGGTAGTGGTTAATCACAGCTTTTATACTAGCCACGTTGGTGCAATACTAGCCACGTTGGTGCAACTTCCCATCTATAATCAAAGAACATGTCTTCCCCCCAATCACACCTTATGAAAAAAATATTTTCTCTTTGGCTCTCATCTTCTCCACTGGACCATACTTCTTAGTAATCTCCTAACACCAAGAAGATCACCCGGGGGCATACTTTAATCTTCTTCACTAGAAGAGCTAGTGGCACTAGAGCTAGAGAGTTTTTCACTCTGAGGATTCAAAGATGAGAACTTGTCCATTATCTCTAAGGATCATACTCTTCTTGTTAGGGGCATTTGAGAAGCAATGTGCCCTCGTCCCAAACCATGAAACAACAATGGATGGTTCCTTTTTTATCGGAGTGGATGGGGTGTTGGCCTTTTCTTTCTTGGGATCTTTAATTTCCCTAGGATCTTTAGGCTTAAAAGGAACATCCTTGTGGCCTTCCTTCCTCTTATTTTCCTTCCAAGAAGGCTTTGAGGTTGGTATTTACTCTTACCTTTCTATGGAGTTGTTGTTCTACCTTTTGGGCTTGGTGGTAGAGTTCATTCAAACTCATATGGTTGTGAGGTTCACAACATTCTAATCTCATCCTTAAGCCCTTCAAGGAATCTTGCCATTCTAGCCTCCTCACATTCTTCTATGTTGGGTCTAATGATGGCTACCTCCATATCTTTGTAGTACTCATCAACAGTCCTATTACCTTGGGTTTCAAGGTTTCGAGTTGTAGGTGTCATGTTCCGAGAGGCAGGTTTCAAGTTGCAGGTGACAGGCATCATGTGGTAGGTTGCAGGTTTTAGGTAAGAGATAGCAGGCTGCAGATTGAACATTCGAGATTGTACGAAGTAGGTAGCATGTTACAGGTTGTAGGTTGCAGGTAGATTGTAGGTTGTAGGTTGCTAGTTACAGGTGACAGGCAGCATGTAGCAGGTTGCAGGATGAAGGTAGCAGGTTGCTCGTTACAAGTATTAGGCTCAAGGTTTTGATTTGTAGGTGTCACGTTCCTAGTAACAGCGTGCAAGTTGTAGGTAGCAGGTAGGAGGTTGGAGGTGTGAGGTTGCACATAGTAGGTTGGAAGTGTGAGGTAGCATGTAGCAGCCTACAAGTTGGAGGTTGCGGGTTGTAAGTATCAGGTTGCAGTTTTCAAGTTCTAGGTTGAAGGTTGCAGGTTGTAGGTTGTAGGTTGCTGGTTGCAGGTTGCAGGTTGAACGTTACAAGTATCAAGCTCAAGGTTCCAAGTTCTAGGTCTCATGTTCCAAGTAGCAGGTTGCAGGTTGGAGGTAGTAGGTAGCAGGTAGCAAGTAGCGAGGTTATAGGTAGCAAGTATCGGGTTGTAGGTAGTAGGTAACGGTATCATGTAGCGTGTATCCCGTTGCGGAGTTGCAGGATTGCACGATTCAAGTAGCAGGTAGCACATAATAGGTAGCATGGAGCAGGTAGTAGGTTGCAGGTAGCAAGTAGTAGGTGGTAGGTTGCAAGCAACAGGTAGTAGGTTCCATGTAGCGGGTAGCAGGTAGCAGGTTGAGGTTGCACTTTGTATGTTGCAGGTGGCAGATAGCAGGTTGTAGGTCGGACGTATGATGCTTAGCAGGTTATAAAGTAGCGGAGGTATATGTAGAAGGTTGCAAGTTGCAAGTTGTAGGTAGTAGGTAGGAATTACCCGACTTAGTTAAAGTTTTGTTGTAGCAAAGCAGGTTAAAGTCGAAGGTAGCAAGTTGCAGTAATAGGTAGCGGTGGTGGCTTGCGAGGTTGCGGGGTGTGATTGTGTGCGGTTTATGTTGTAAGTAGCATGTAGATGTAGAGGTTACATGTTGGTTGTGGTGTAGATAGTAAGTATCGGAGTTGCAAGTATCAAGTTGCAGAGTTAAGGTTGCACTAACAAGTGGCGGGTTGCGGGTAGCGGGTAACAAGTTGCGGGTAGTACAGTTAGGTTACCGCATATGCAGGTTGCGAGGTGGCGGTAGCGGAGATAAGAGATTTAAGGTTTCAATTTGTAGGTTGCCAATAGGACGTTGCAGGTGGCAGGCAATATCAAGCAGTTGTGGGTAGAAAGTTACATGTTACAGTAACAGTTCAAGGTTCCAAGTTGCGAGGTGTCACACAGGACACTGCTACACATATAGCAACTTTCTTCTACCTACGACCTTTGCACCCAGCACTTACATCTTCTAGCATTATAATATCTTTATCTACATCTAACTATGACACACTGTTGCTTCTTCTCTACTTGACATGGAACCTGGCTCCCCTCCTGCTCTTCTTTACTCTATACTGCGGCCTGCTTGCAGCATTCTAGATGATACTTGCTACCTCTGACATCAACACACCATTGCTAACCCGACCTGCGACCCGCAATCTTCTACATCGCACCGCACACCTGCAACCTGCGTAGTGTGTTACCTCTGACTGCGACTTGACTTGCTACACGCGGCTGCTACATGTTATATGTACACGCTCCATCGCAGCCTTTGCCCCTGCTTGCGTACCCTACAACTTACTACTTGCTACTTGCTACTGCAGCACGTGACACCTTCGACTCGGAACCTGGGACTAAACATAACGTCTAACTTTGCTACCTCTTACCTCTTCACACTGCTACCTGCTACATGCTTCATACGCTGAGCTTACGTTGGGCAGTACCCTGACCTGCGACCTTCAACTGGGACTTCTGCACTGCGGCACTGGCCTACAACCTCCTGCACCTTCTTATCACTATGACACCAGCGAACTGTTACTGCTATCGCAGCGACTGCTACAGGCTCACTGCTGACCAGACAATATGCAATTTGCCACCTCACTGCTTCTTGCAACTTTGCTACATCCACTCGCCAACCTACTACGTGCAACCTCAACTCCACACGCTGTAGCGACGACTACACTCTTAGCGGCACTGCTGCAGCTAACCTCCTCTCCTCTCTACTTACCTACTTTGCAACCTACTAGGCTTGGAATTTGCTACTTGCTGCACCTTTGCGCATAGCCTGCTACCTTCTATTTTCTACTAGCAACTTGCTACCTACGACATGCAATATGCTGACACCGCTACGCTCGCAGCCTTCACCTTCTACGTACAACCTGTGACTACACGACATGAAACTTGGAATCTGGCTTGCTACCCACAACTAGCAACCTGCCACCTACTACCTAGAATGTGAAGCCGACCTAGTACTTGCCACGTGCTACATCTACGCATTACCGCTGCTACTTCAGCTACAACTCTCCAATCGGAACCTCAATCTGCAACCTTTTACATGTTACTTGCAACTTGCTTCCGCACGATGCTTGACACAGCAACTGAGAACATTGAACCTATTACTTGTAACGTGTAACTTATCTTTCTGTCGTGCAACTTGAACGCTGCTACATACAACTTGCAGCCTTCATACCAACAAAGTGACTATGCGACTAGGAACCTTGAATCCTCTGCCCGATAACACCCGCAACCGCGACACGCCAGACACTGCAACTGTGCCGCCTCCTATACCTTCGATGTGACATACCTCTCAGAACCACTGGAAGCTGATGCTTGTAACATGTAACTTGGCGCTATCTGCGACCTCTGACTGCCTTACAAAGTGTATCCATCAATAACACGCAATCGCAGCCTCTACTACCGCTACCTGGCACAGTCATCTATCTGGGATGTCTGCACTAGCCTGCCTACTTGCACCATCTGCCTGCACCTGCTACGCTGTACTTGCTTCTTCCACGATCGTCGCGACGCGTAGCTTGTACTCTATACGCCTAGCTACGTGACCTGCTCTGCTACACGCGACCTACAACGCCAGCTGCATTGCAACACGATAAGCGCTGCACGCAGCTGCTACACCCTACCTGCGCAACTTGCGTATTGCCTCACGACCCTGCTACACACGCAACCTACAACCTCTGACTTACAACCAGCCACCTATTACTGCGCGACCAATAACCTACTATATGCAACCTACTACTACGCAACCTGGGGCCCAGCAAACTTCTACGCTGCCTTCAATACATGTTGCCTTCTACCAGAAGCTGTGACTGCAACTGGTTCTTGCGCCGCTACCGACCTACTACCTCAACACCGACTTTACTGCAAAGTGACACTTCCAAATTGGAACCTTGATCACGATGCACTTATAATGTGTTACTGCTGCAACATGACATATTTTGCTACATCTTGCATTTAAAGGCTGCGACCTCTTGTAACCCTAACTCAGAAGCTGTTGCAAGCGCACCTGCAACCATTTACCTGCTCCTTACAATCTGCAACCCTCTACAAGCTACCTTGCGATGATATAACGCATTTACCCTCTGACCTTCAACTTGGAACTTGCAAGTTTTTAACCTACCTCTACAACTGCTTACTCTTACTGTAACTTCGAAACCTTGAACTCGATTCTTGTAACGCGTGTAACATCGTGAAACGCAACCTACCGGTAATCGCAACATGCAACATACTCCATTCTACAATGTTCTGTCGGTACCTACTACCTACTCGACTGCGCAACCTAGAACACCCAATCTACAACCTGCTATATGAAACTTGCTATGTGCTACCTGCTACCTACTACTTGCAACCTACGACCTGCTACCTCCTGCTTGCAACCTCCAACTCGCTTCTTGCTACAATCTACACGGCACTGTGCTTCGCTAACAAGCTAAGACCCTCTTCACGATACATGCTTCCTGACACCTTTATCTTCTACCTGCTACCTCCAACCTACTACCTTCAACTTGCTATCTATTACATGCTACCTGCGCTCTTGCAGCTTTGAAACACAGGAACCTACAACGCATGACCTCTTACCACAACCTTCTACCTCTTATACGACAACTTGGAACCTAGAACCTTCAATGCGCAACTGGTGCGCCTTTGCTGCCTCTTTAACCTCTTACACTCTTCAGCTGCCTTTCCGACATAATCTACCACTACGCAACACTGCCTCACCGTAGCTTGACAACCTACTCCTACTACCTACTGCCTTGACAACATGTAGGCTGCTAACATCTCATCGTAACCCGACCTTCTGCTGCAATTTACTGTTACGTAGAACCTGCAACCTACAATGTGACCTGTTTCATGTTGTAGGTAGCACGTAGCACGTAGCAAGTGCCGGGTTTCATATCGTGTTCATTGAGTAGCGCGAGGTTGCCAGTTCCGAGTTGCAATCGTGAAGTAGATGATGTTGACGGCGCAGTCGCAGTTGTGGATTGCATGTTGCGAAGCGCCGTATCAGTGCTTGGTGCTTGAGTTGCAAGTAGTAGGTAACGAGGAGGTAACGAGTTGAGGTTGGCCTGAAGCGACGGGTTGTGGGTAGAGAAGGTGGGAAGTTTAGAATAAGAGTATTGAATGTGAGTTGCGAGGTCTAGTTAAATAGGTTGCGGGTTCCGAGAATGGTTACAAGTAGTGGGTAGTAAATGTGAGTTCTTCGATTGCAGGTTTAGGTTGATGGTTGTAGGAGGCTAGCAGCATGTAGCAGGTTGAACGTTATAACTACGAGTTTCAAGGTTTCAAGTTATAGGTGTCATGTTCCAAGAGGCAGGTTTCAAGTTGCAGGTGACAGGCATCATGTGGTAGGTTGCAGGTTGTAGGTAAGGGTGGCAGTGCCAGTTGAACGTTCGAGATTTACGAGAAGTAGGTAGCAAGTTACGGGTTGTAGGTTCTTGAGGTGAATTCTGAGTTGTAGTTTGCTGGTTACGGGTGGCGGCGGCATGTAGCGGGTTGCGGTATGGGGAGTAGCGAGGGTTGCTCGTTGCGTATCGTCGAGGCTCAAGGTTTCGATTTGTAGGTATCACGTTCCTGGTAGCAGCTTGCAAGTTGTAGGTAACAGGTAGGAGGTTGGAGGTGTGAGGTTGCACATAGTAGGTTGGAAGTGTGAGGTAGCATGTAGCAGGTAACAAGTAGCAAGTAGCAGGCTACAAGTTGGAGGTTGCGGGTTGTAAGTAGCAGGTTGCAGGTTTCAAGTTCCAGGTTGAAGGTTGCAGGTTGCAAGTTGTATATTGCTGGTTACAGGTTGCAGGTTAAAGGTAGCAAGGTTGAACGTTACAAGTATCAAGCTCAAGGTTCCAAGTTGTAGGTGTCATGTTCCAAGTAGCAGGATTGTAAATTGCAAGAAGGTAAATGGCGAGAATGTAAATTGAGAAAAACAATTCCTAAGCTGGCGCGCTCCACTAGCTAGAGAGGAAGCTAGGAAGATGAGCCAGTTCCACCACATTTGGAGGCTCCAATAATAAGGAAAGGGTCTTGACCTCAAGAACAAGTAAGAGGAGAAGAAAGCTTGAGAAGAAAATTTGCTCTCTCAAGAATTCTCGGATTCAATAGTATAAAATGACCAAAGGTACCATTTTCTTACATTAAGCCCTTATTTATAGGAAAAAAGGAAGGGCTGCTTGGTTGTGGGTTTGGGCTACCCTTAGCCAAGGAGCTCTTAACCTATGCATGTTCCTATTCTAAATAACCTATTTTATTCCATGTTGGAATAAGTTATTCCCACTTTTACAACAAAGAAAATACAACCAAATTAAAATTAGGAAAAATTTCAGTTTTATTATCCTTAAGCTAAAAATTTCTCTTGAAAGCCAGTTTCCATGCTCACATCATCCTCTCCCCCTTAAAAGCATTAAGCCTCGAATGGGAAATCACCAATTTCTGCAAAACAAAAGGATACAAATAAGAGTAGAAGAGTATATGTGGTTATGGAAGAAACAAAATGATGGATGGGATTAAATACGAACCTCTTTAATTTTCAAATAAATTATTAAACATTGGAAAGCAAATTTAACTAGGAACAAAGGTTGATTCGATCTACAAGCTCATAGTTATTAACAAACATGTCCCAAGTAAACTTACGTGCTTTGATCATTTTCTTTTCCTAAAGAGATCTTAGTGCTATGAATATTTGTAATTACTAACAAATTCAGCATCCTAGACCCATTATCATAAAACAAGGATTAAGCATCTGCTAAAGGACCTTTATATGTGAGAATTCACTATCACTGTGAAGCATATGAGACAATGGTGATAATCTAGGCATATGAATGGATCTAGACGCATGATCTCCAACAAATTTTGCAACAATGGTGTCCCAAATTTTGGTAGAAGGTTGGAGTTCCATCTCTTGATTACTCTTTGTAAAGGAGAACATTTCAAGCCTATGATAGGTGAAAGGAATTGAGGAACACTACGCACTAAGTTTTCTTGATGTTCAATACCCCTACAGGTGGCAACCCTGAGGTAACTCTTTTGGGAATACATCTTGGAACTCTTCTAGAAGTGCTTGAAGTTCACTACACTCAAGGTTTGGTTGAGTATTCAAGCAATACTCTTTGCACATGAGCATGTACATGGGTTGTCTAGCTAGAAGAGTTTGCCTAATTTCTCCTTGGTGATGAAGAGGTTTTTATCCTTT
This sequence comes from Canavalia ensiformis, assembly GCA_026541065.1. Classification (NCBI taxonomy): domain Eukaryota; kingdom Viridiplantae; phylum Streptophyta; class Magnoliopsida; order Fabales; family Fabaceae; genus Canavalia; species Canavalia ensiformis. Next base: position 123,086 of record JAMKYM010000736.1, read on the forward strand.
CCTCATGTCTCCAACCTCTTATCTTTTTATATTCTTTCCTTTAATTCTCTTCTTTTCTTCCTCTCTTTTCTTTTCATTTGTACTTGTCTTTACAAACCTCACTGGGGCCAAGGGAACTAAGATGACCTTTTGGGAATTGAAAACAAAGGAATACCTATTACTATGCCCATCATGGTGAACTTTCCTATCAAATTGTGGCCTTCCCAGAAACATGACTTGCTTCCATGGGCACAACATCACAAGTTACTTGGTCAAGATACCTATCTATGGAAAAGGCAACTAATGCTTTGCTTATCCACTAAGAGGTCCCCGTTGTTCGACCATTGCAACTGCTCATACGCCTAGGATGTGGGGTAGTGGTTAATCCTAGCTTTTGTACTAGCCTAGCACTAGCCACGTTGGTGCAACTTCCCCATCTATAATCAAGAACATGTCTTCCCCCTAATCCACACACCTTGTGTGAAAATATTTTCTCTTTGGCTCGTCTTCCCCACACCCATGCTTCCTAGTAATCTCCTAAAAACGAGAAGATCTTCGGAGGGGCATACTCTAAATCCTTCTTCACTAAAGGCTAGTGGCACTAGAGGCTAGAGTTTTCTAGGGATTCCAAAAGATGAGACTTGTCCATTATCTCTAGGATCATGCTCTTCTTGTTAGGGCATTGAGAGGCAATGTGCCCTCGTCCCAAACATGAAACACTTAATGGATGATTCCTTTTTATTGGACTGGATGGGGTGTTGGCCTTTTCTTTCTTGGGATCTTCCCAATTTCCCTAGGATCTTTAGGCTTAAAAGGAACATCCTTGTTGCCTTCCTTCCTCTTATTTTCCTTCCAAGAAAGCTTTGAGGTTGAGTATCTACTCTTACCTTTTCTATGGAGTTGTTGTTCTACCTTTTGGGCTTGGTGGTAGAGTTCATTTCAAACTCATATAGTTGTGGAGTTCCAAAACATCCCTAATCTCATCCTTAAGCCCTTCAAGGAATCTTTCCATTCTAGCCTCCTCACATTCTTCTATGTTGGCTCTAATGATGGCTACCTCCATATCTTTGTAGTTCTCAAAAATGTGATCCTATTACCTTGGGTTAATCTTTAGGAGCCTATTATGAAGCTCCCTAAGGTAATGAGGTGGTACATACCTAATCTAAGGATGGCTTTCATTTCTTCCCAAGTCTCAATAGGATGAAACCTTGCTCTCTCTTTCACTAGCTTATCCCACCAAATCCAAGCATAGTCTGAAAATTCAAGACGAGCTAGCTTTAACCTATGTTCCTCCCTCACTTCATAGCACATGAAAATTTGCTCTACCTTCAACTCCCATGATAGGTAGATTTGGGGATCATTCAACCCTTGAAATTTTGGAATTCTAAACTTGGTTCCATCTATTCTTTCTTGGTTTCCATTTTCTCTCCTACCTCTATTCCTAATCCTAGAATCATCCCTATGTCTATGGTTATTCTTAGAAGAAGCTCTATGACTATGATGGCTAGGAAAATGTCTATCTCTACTTCTATGGATCCTACTCCTAGTTGAATTTCTAACCCTAAGTGGAGACCTAGATGATTCCCTATCACTCTCATGCCTACCTTGATTCCCACCCCTGTGATTATTCCTTTGGTTTCTTCTAGGGGATTCATAGAATTCTTCTTGTGAAAGTTCCTCCCTAGGTGAATCAATTTTATTTTTGTTTTTCTTAGAACTACTAGACCCTTCATTTTGTTTCTTTTTAAACAAAGTCTCATTCCTCTTTTCTAGTTCATACAAACGATCTTCAAATTGTTCACTTTGTTTTCTTAACATTTTTTCAAAGGTTTGGGTAAGGGCTTCTAGTTGTAACCTATTGAAGCTAGGTGGATAATCACTTTCACTCATGATGCTCTCCACTCAAGACACAAGATATGAAACAAATCAATTAAGAAAATCACAAATATTCTAAGTACAAATTCCTACCACATAAAACACTTGAACAATTAATAAATTAAAATGTAGAAAGTTAATTGGTTTCTTACACAAACCAAGGTCCAAGATAGGAAAAGATAAGTAACAAGTAGTCACATAGGCTAAGTTGTAAACCTAGCATTATGGAACCCCTTATTACTCCTTTCAACAAGCACACTTAGACTCTCCTTATGGCTCCTTAAAACAACACAAAGGCCTTGGAACTTACACACAATTACTAACAAAATTACAAGGAAAATTCCTAAGTACAAACTAAATCAAAAGGAATACAATGTTATAACCCTACTACAACCAAATTCTAAAATTACACCAAAAAGAAAGTCCTAGTAAGAGAAATCCTAATCTATTACAAATGGGTAAATTCTTCAAGTCAAGCTTCAAGTCCAAGTCCTCTCCAAGTTCAGCTCCAAGTCAACAAAATTTCTTTCCTAGGGCTGCATACAAAATTAAACAAAGAATGCTTTGCAAACCAAGAAATTGTTAGCACAATTAAAACCAATTACTTCCTTCCTGTGATGTTTGCCACTCTTAGTCACTCAATTTGGTCTTGCTTTACCCTTGAAGAAAAGACACATATTCAACTTAAAATTAGAGGCCTTGATGTTTCCAATGTGGTAAAAACTCAACTCATCCAGAATTCAAGAATGGACAAAACATAGGAATTTTGGGGACAAACAAGAAACTCTTATCACAAAAATTAGCTAAACTCAAAGGGATTAAAATTGTGACAAACTAGAATTCAAAGAAGACAAGCAACAATTAAGTGGTAAAAAAAAAGACACTCAAAAGGAATTCAAGAAGGATGAATAGATTACAAACTTGTGTGAATTATTCTTAAAACTGAACTTAACCTTTCTTTGAAAGAAAAATCATTCATATGCATCATAGTTCATTCAAGAGGATAAATCCAACTCAAGTTGTTCAACACACTTCAATTGATCCCAAACTCAATTCAAATATTACAATTGAAATACAATAAAATGAAATTTGAAGATCATTCAACTCTAGCAATATTTTTTTACTTTTTTTTTTGAAAAAAAATTCTAACCAGTTTTTTTTTTACGTTTTTTTTTTCGATTTTTTTTTTGTTTTTGTTCTTTGTTGATTCTTGCTTTTTTTTCCTTGTATCTTTTAGGAAAGTGTAATGTACACTTATAACACTCCAAAACAAGCACAAGATTAACACTAAACACCCAACAACAATTTTTTCAAAGATCAAACACAAACTTCCTCAAGAACACATGAAGAACAGTGATGAACATGATGAACAATTTTCAGAATTTTGCCAAAATAATTGAGGGGTTTTTGAGGCAACAATGATCAAGTTACAATTTCAACAACAAAACCCATAAATTCCAAAGGATTTGAGAGAACAATAGATGTGTTCTTGCTGGAAATACCCCGAAAAAAAAAAACCAGAAAAGAGGTTCTTCAATTTCTTGACATTTTGATGCAAATTCACCGATTAAATTGATGTTTAAGCAAGGATTTGAGCAAATTCACCGATTAAATTGATGTTTAAGCAAGGATCCAACAACATATGACTCAAAGAAACACAAATTACATGTGAATTCAAGCAAGAAGGGCCTGAAAATATGCAGAAAAACTGGAACAAAAACAGAGACGAAAATGGGAGAAGAAGATGATCGAAAATGAAGGAGAAAAGTGAGAGAAGTTACCTCCAAACAACAAGCTCTTGATACCACATAATACAACCCACTTGGGAGGAGGACGATGGACCTAGTTGGAGGTAGGATTGAAGCTCAAAATTATGAGCAGTTTTGGGAGCTCTTCAAATTGTGTTAAATGTAGCACAAAATTGTGCATAGAAATGAAAAGACGAGGAAACATAAATTTGCAGAATGTAAAGAGGGAATTGGGGAAGGTGATTGCAAGAATTAAAGGCTGGAAATAAAGTGCAGAAATGGAAGAAAAGGAAAAACAAAAATGACCAAAATTAAAGGGGAAAGGGGCTAAAAATTAAAGCATAAACTAAGAACCGTGCACTGTAAATTGCAAGAAGGTAAATGGCAGAATGTAAATTGCGAGAAAAATAATTCCTAAGCTAGGCACCACTCCACTAGCAAGAGGATGCTAGGAAGATAAGCCAAGTTCCACAACATTGGAGGCTCCAATGATAAGGAAAGGGGTCTTGACCTCAAGAACAAGCAAGAGGAGAAGAAAGAGAAGAGAAAGCTGCTCTCTCAAGGGAATTCTCGGATTCCAATAGTATAAAATGACCAAAGGTACCATTTGCTTACATTAAGCCCTTATTTATAGGAAAAAAGGAAGGGTGCTGCTTGGTTGTGGGTTTGGGCTGCCCTTAGCCAACCAAGCTGTTAACCTAAGTTTGTTCCTATTCTAAATAACCTATTTTTATTCCATGATGGAATAAGCTATTCCCACTTTTAAAACTTAAAGAAAAATACAACCAAATTAAAATTAGGAAAAATTTCAGTTTTATTATCCTTAAGCTAAAAATTTCTCTTGAAAGCCAATTTCCATGCTCACATCATTACAGGTCGAAGGTAGCGAGTTGCGGGCAAAGGGAAGCGAGTAGTAGCTTAAGAGTTAGCAACTGTCGCAACCGTAATTCCGACGAGACGACGAACTCGCTAACATTTGAAAATTGAATTATTTTTATTTATGTGGAGTCGCCACCAAATTTTAATGTAAGGGAAAAAGTTTGGAAAAACCCTAACTTGAAGATAGGATTCTAAGTTCGGGAGTCGGTTACGAATGGGGAAGGTGTTAGGCGCCCCGCTCGCCCGTTCCGAAGAACGGTACCCTTAAACCGAGTGTGTGATTATTTGAAAATTGTTTGATCCCTATTATTAGCGTGAAAATAAATATTTGAGGGAGGTTAGCCTGACAGGACTTGACCCTGCTCCTACGTATTCCCCGGTGCAATGGGAAATTCAAGGCTTACGTAGTTATGGTTGATTTGAAGGCTTGACCTTCGAATGGGGTTTAAATTGAAAATAAAATGCTTTGTTGTTGTTTTTTTTTAAGACACTTAGAGGGTGCAATCCCAACCCACATATGCACAGGGCCTAAGACAACTACGGCTGCACTTGGACTCATACAGACCTCTAAACAACGAACAGCAGAAAAAGCTACCAGTTCGTCTTTAGTGCCCATTGCGTGGGAATAAGGAAAGCAAAAAAAGATTTTTTATTCGTTTGGAAACGAGGGAAAAGAGGAGCAATCCTAATCCACATATGCACAGGGCCCAAGACAACAACGGCTGCACTTGGACCCATACAGACCTCTAAACAACGAACAGTAGAAAAAGCTACCAGTTCGTCTTTAGGGCCCATTGCGTGAGATTAAGGAAAGCAAAAAAAGATTTTATTTAATCGTTTTCTTGATTTGTAAATATCGGGAGCGCGTGGGCTTAATCGGATTTTTTTAGAGAAAAGGAATTGGTCGAAAGGAAATAGTTGACCCGAAATTTTATGGAAAGTTACACTTGATTTGGTTAGAGAAATAGAGTTCAAAAGAAATTGGGCATGGTTTGGGAAAGTGGTTTGATGTTATTTGAAAAAAAAAACAAAAACAAAAACAAAATAATTAAAAATTTTAACAAAAATTGTTATTAAAAATCTGGAACAAATTTAAAAAAAATTAAATAAATTAAAGAATAAAACAAAAATCTAAAATAATCAAAAATATTTAAAAATATGAAAAAGAATTAAAATTAAAAATCTGGAAAAAAAAATCTGAAAAAGAATTAAAAAATAAAAAATAAAAATTTAATAATTGAAAAATCTGAAATGAAGCATAAATCTTTAATTGAAAAATTGAAAAATAATAATCAAAACTAAAAAGCTGAAAATGAAAATAAAATCGAGAAAGGTAAATTAATAAAAATAAATTAAAGGAAAAAATCTCTTAGGGTTTTAGGATATAAAGGGAGGTTTTAGGGGAGCATAAGGAGGGGATTCTTTTAGAAGGGCACACTCTGGGAGAGGAAATTAGACCAAGAGAAAAGGAGGCAAAGTCTGAGAGGTACTCCCTGGGATCTACAAGCATTCGACCTTGCGGAACCAGTCCAACGCTCCCCATCCGCACAAAACAATCGCGAACTCGACTCGGTAGAGGTTAGTATTCCTTAGGCAATGGTATCGTGATTAATGCATTCGATTCGTGCTCTGTAAATCGATTAAGCATGTGTGGTTATGTTAGGCCCGATTGAATTTGTTGATGTTTTAAATGCATTAAAATTGATTCATAAATCCATGATTGAACGAATATTGTGAAGTAGTGGTGACGGTGATTATTTTCGTCTCCGGGAAAAAGGTCGAGAGTGAACATCAGTGTCTCTAAGACCTAAATCTTGAGCAAAATCCATAGATAAAGCTCACGCTAAACATGTACCCAGATATGCTTAGGAAGCGGACTGTTGCGATCTAAATGAGGACGAACTACGGCCCTTAGTAGCTCAAATCAGGATCTCCAAAACCTTACTCTCACGTCGGGGACATCGTGACGAGTTCCTTTCTCCCTTAATGGCCTCGCCCCTAGCATGATTAGGCAAAACAGAGCAGGTGGTTGAGGCTTTTGGTAAGAAGAGTGCGAGATCTCTGCCCCGTGGTTGAACGCCCCCAAGTAGGGTGTAATCGTTCATGTCCCATGGCTTTAGCTCCTTCCATTCCAACTGAGATGTCTCCTGCTTGTAGCGTGGCGGGGCTCTACGTCGAGGCTGGTTCCCATTCTGAATTTCATGGCGGTTCTCATCGTCCATGAGCCGACGCGAGGCTTGACTCACGTGGTCGCAATATATAGGGGCAACGTTGAGGTGGTACCCTTTGTTAATTTTCTGGTAGCCTATTCCTCCTCAAGGTCCTCCTGCTTGACGTGTAGCTGCAGTGAGTGATGTTAAGCGAGGCTGACTCATGTGCTTCACCATCCTCCCCTCAACGTGCGACGTGCATGGTTAAAAAAGCAACCCCCCTGATATCCGCTCTGTCTCCCCTACATAACACCTAATGAGCCTTACCTCTTCTTAAACCATATGGGCTCTAAACTTCAGGAAGGTCCTCCCCCTCAACAAACCCCTATTATTATCCAGTTTCACCTTCTGTTGCCTAGCTGATTTCCCTATGCCTAAGGGTCGGTTCTCCGTGTATACCTCGTCCTGAACGACGGTGCACCCTATCACTCTGTTCCCCCTAGCGACGATCCCCCGGTCCTCCACCTTCGGCCCCATAAGTTATAATAAATTATTATTTTTTATCTATTAGTTAAAAATATTAAATTAAAATATATTTATTTAAAACATAAAATTTACTATTTTCTTACTTTTTCTTTGAATTTTTTTTTGAAGACTATTTTTTGAGAAATTTTATAAATCAACTATATTGCAAAGATATAAATTTAGTTGAGTGTAAGGATATTAAAATATATTTTAACCACATAATGAAAATTTTACTTTTAGCGTTGATATACATATTAAAAATCATTTAAAATTTAAGATTTTTTAATAGTTGTAAAATTTTTGAATATTTATTTAAAATCTTATATGATTTGATCGTATATATTTAGGATAATAGATAATATAATATATTTTATTATTTCATATATTTGATTAAACTTTTTTAAATATTATTTAGAACAAAATAAAGAAACTTAAAATTTTAATTTAAGAATAATATATATTATTTTATAATAATAAAAAATAATTAAAATATCAAAATTTATATTCATTTATTATTTTTACCTTTTAATTACAACTATGAAATTAAAATATAGTTATTTTAAACCAAAAAATAATTGTCGTATTTTTTCTCGTTTAAGACCTTCCCTTCAAATTTATTTTTGAAGAATTAATTGCTTCATTATTAATAGATAATATAAAAAATATAACATTGTGTAAATTAACAACAATACAAAGATATGAAAATTACTTGGAGATAAATATGTTGAAATATTTTTTAACCACATCATTTGTATGCAAAAAAAATATACTATCATTTTAACTTTGATAAATATGATGAAATTATTTAAAAATAATAATTTTTCAATAAATGTAAAGTTTTAAGATAACTTATGATTTATTAGAATCTTATATGATTTGATCATATATATTTAGGTCATGGATGGAATAGTATGTTTATTTTTTTTATAAATTTGATTAAATTATTTGAAAGATTGTTTTCAAGAAAATTAAAAAAAATAAAAATTTATAATTTAAAAACAAGAATATTATATTTTTTTCTATAATAATAAATAATTAATATATTATGTGATATTAATTTATTATATTTTATCTGTTCTTCAAAATATATTTATTTAAAACATAAAATTAACTGTTTTCTATCTCTTTCTTTAAAATATTATTTTAAGATTATGTTTGAGAAGTTTATTACTTTATTATGAAAAAGGGTATAAAAACATAAAATTTTAAGAATCAACTATATTCAAAGATGTAAAAATTGCTTGAAAGTGAGGATGTTGAAACATATTTTAAGCATTTCATTTGAATAAAAAAAATTATCTTTACAGTATTGATGTAGATAATAAAAATCATTTAAGATATTAATGTTTTTTGAATAGATTTAAAATTTGTAAGAGCTTATGATTTATTTAGGATATTATATGATTTGATTGTATATATTTAGTTAATGGATAATATAATAATATTTTATTATTTTATACATTTGATTAAACTACTTGAAAAATTGTTTAGAAGGAAATAAAAAATAAAAAAATTATAATTTTAAATTAAGAATAATATAAATTACTTTTTAATAATAAAAAATAATTATATATATTTAAGTATTAGATGATATTTTATTATTATATATATTTTATGAAAATATTTTAAGGATTGTTTAAAAGGTGATAAATAAATAAAATATTACAATTTTAAATTTATAATATTAATTTTTTTAATAAAATAATAATAAATAATTAATTTATCAAAATTTATATTAATTTTTTATTTTTGTATTTTTTATTTACAAATATTAAATTAACCTTAATTTATTTAAAATATATTTTAGTTTTTCTCCTTCTTATAAGGCCTTCCTTTGAAATCTATTTATGAAAAATTTATTACTTCATTATTAAAAGATTAAAAGATGATGTAAAATAACATAACATTTTATTGATCAACTCTGTTCTAAAAAAAGCATGAAAACTACTTCAAAATGAGGATGTTTAAACATATGTTATCCACATGATTTGGAAATAAAATTTCTGATATAAGCATTGGTGTAGATAATGAAAATCATTTAAAAAGTTAATATTTTTTAATAAATGTAAAATTTTAGAATACATTATGATTTATTTATGATCTTATATGATTTAAAAGTATACATTTAGGCAATAGATAATATAATATATTTTATCCTTGTCTATATTTGATTAAATTATTTTAAAGATTGTTTAGAAGGAAATAAAAAATAAAAAATTAATTTTTAATAAATGATGCAAAAACATAATATTTATTTATCTTGCAAAAGCATGAAAATTATTTGAAAATAGGGATGTTGAAACATATGTTAACCATATCATTTGGAAAAAAAATTTCTCATTTAAGCATTGGTGTAGTTATGGAAATCATTTAAAAAATTAATGTTTTTTAATAAATATAAAATTTTAGAATATTTTATCATTTATTTACGATCTTATATGATTTGACGTATACATTTAGGTAATAGATAATATAATATATTTTATTCTTGTATATATTTGATTAAATTATTTTAAAGATTTTTAGAAGGAAATAAAAATAAAAAGTTAGTTTTTTCATAGATTATTTAAAAAACATAATATTTATTGATCAACTTTGTTGCAAAAGCATGAAAATTACTTTAAAATTGGGATGTTGAAATATATGTTAACCACATCATTTGAAAAAAAAAATCTTATTTTTTACCATGGATGTAGATAATGGAAATCATTTAAAAAATTAATATTTTTTTAATAAATGTAAAATTTTAGAATACCTTATGATTTATTTTAAATATTATTTAAAAGGAAATAAAAAATTGGAATTTAAAATTAAGAATATAATATATTATTTTATTTTAATAACAAATAATTTTTACATCAAAATTTATATTAATTTATTATTTTACTTTTATTTATAAATTTTAAATTAAACTATATTTTTTAAAACAAAAAAAAATTATTGTATTTTTCTCTTTTTAATAGCTTTCTTTTAAAATTATTTTTAAGAAGTTCATTCCTCCATTATTAAGAGGATATAAAAACATGACATGAACAACAATGTTACAAAAGATATGGAAATTGCTTTGAGTTGCAAATGTTGAACAAATTTAACAACTAAAAAATGAATTTTGTTTTCAGTTTTTCAGTTTTTAAAAGTTGTTGTAAAAGCAAATCAAATTATTATATTATACAAATTTATTATAAATTCATAAAAAATATATAAATAAGAATATTAATTTAAAAATTAAACTATATTAAAATAACACAAATTTAAAATTTAAAAAATTATAAATTAAATATTAGTGTTATTATTATGACAAGAATGGTGATAGTGATAGCGGTGAGAATAATAATAATATTTACAAGATAACGGTAGTGGTGTGATAGTTATAATTTAAAAATATTATATAATTATATAAATTTATATTTTATATATTATTTGATTATTATTATTTAAGATAAATAATTTTATATGTTATTATTATAATATTCTGATATTATTCAATATTTATTTTACATATAAATAATATACATTATAAATAGGTATATAATATAAAAATATATTATAATATTATAAATATAATATAATTTATATATCAAACAACATTATTTATTGTTTAATATATAAAAATTAGATATATAAAAAATTAACAAAAAATTAAATTATTTTAAAATAATAAAAAAAATTATTATTATTATTATTATTATTATTATTATTATTATTATTATTATTATTATGGTGATGATGCTGGTTATGATGGTGATGGTGGATATAATAATATAAAGAATATTATATAATCATACAGTTTTATATTTTATATATTATTTGATAATCAATATATAAGATAAATTGTTTTATATATCATTTTTATAATATTTTTATATTATTTAATATTTATTTTACATAAAATAATATATACTATATTATAAATTTATATAACATAAAATTATAGTATAATAATATAAATTAAATATTATTTATATATATAAAGTAGTATCATTCATATGTGAATCTATAAAAATAGTTAAATAATTAAATTCTTTCAAAATAATAATAAAAAATTTCAAAGTAAAATTTAAAATTAAAATTTCACAATTGTAAAGTTTATAAAATTAAAAGTCCATTAAAACATATAGGTTAGAGTCATAGATTTAATTTTTTACTTTTCAAATTTTTCTTAGTTTTTTTATCTTTTCAATAATTTTTTTCTCCATTTTATTTTTCTCTCTTTAAAAAGAATAGCGAGGAAAAGTTAAAATAAGAAAATTTAGAAATAAATTTTAAAGATAAACAGATCAAATATATTTAAAAATAAAAAATAAATAAAAGTATAGAAATTTTTAGAAAAAATTGAGAGAAAAAAAAAGATAAAAATTAGAGAGGAAGAAAATTATAGAAACAAATAAAAAATAATTAGTTAAAGATAGAAAATTAAAAAAAATAGATTAAAAAATATGTATCCATTGCATGTGCTTCTTTCAAATAGTTCTATATTAGTTTTAGTGTTTGGAGAATGATTATTTAAGCCAAGATTGTTTGTGAAACATTAAAAAATTTACATGCTTTTATCTTGAAATGCACAAAAACATGGAAACTATTTGAAAGTAAGGATGTTGAAACACATTTCAACCACTTTCTTTGTATAAAGAAAAAATTATCCTTTTAGTATTGATTTAAATAATGGAATCATTTTATAAATTAATATTCTTCTAATATATATCAAATTTTATAAAAACCCTAAATCCTATAGCTTATGATTCAATTAGGATCTAATATGATAGTATATATTTACGTAATAGGTAGTATAATATATTTTATTATTTAAATATTTGATTAAACCATTTTAAACATTATTTAGAAAAAGAAAAAAATTTATAGTTTTAAATGAAAAATATTATATAATACTTTATAATGTTAACAAATAATTAGTATATCAAATTTATAATTTTTTATTTTATTTACAAATATTAAATTAAAATAAAAAATTTATCATTTTTTCCTCTAATTTTAAGACCATCCATTTAAAACTAATTTTGAGAAATTCACTACTTCATTATTAAGAGAGTATTTAAAAATATAATGTTGTTTAAATCAACAATGTCACAAAGATATAAAAATTACTTGTTGATAAAGATGTTAAAATAATTTTGAAAAAATCATTTGTATGCATAAAAAACATAGTATCCTTTTATCGTTGATATATATGATGGAAATCACTTAAAAATTAAGATTTTTTTAATCAATATAATGTTTTAAGATAGCTTATGATTTATTTAGAATCTTATAAGATTTGATGATATATATTTTAGACAATAGATAATATAATGTGTTTTTTTTTATATGTTTGAGTAAACTATTTTATTGATTTTTTAGAAGAAAATTTAAAAAAAATATGATTTTAAATTAAGAATATTATATGTTATTTTACAATCATAATAGATAATTAATATATTAAGTTTGTATTAATTTATTATTTTTATCTTTTACTTAAAAATGTTAAATTAAAATATTTTTATTTCAAAAAAAAAATTTACTGCTTTTATCCTACTTCTTTAAAATCTTTCTTTCAAGACAATTTTGACAAATTCATTACTTCCTTATAAGGAAAAATATAAATTCAGAAGATGTTCAAACATATTTTCATTACTTTATTGGTATAAACAAAAATTATCCTTTTAACATGGAGGTAGAGGATGGAAATTATTTAACAGGTTATTTTTTGAATAAATGTAAAATTTTAGTATAACTTGTCATTAATTTAGTATCTTTTATAATATGATTGTATACGCATTTAATAGGTACTATAATATATATTTTTAATATTTTATATATTTGAGTAAACTATTTTAAATATTATATAGAAAAAAATTTGGAATTTTAAATTAAAACTATTATGATATTAAAAATAATTTATATATCAAAATTTATAAAAATTTATTATTTTTGTTTTTATTTACAAATATTAAATTAAAATATAGTTATTTAAAAAAATTATTATTATTTTCTTCTATTTTTAAGACCATCCATTTTTAAAAAATTCATGACTTCTTTATTAATTGAGGATATAAAATATAAAATTTTTAATTAACAATGTTACAAAGATATTAAAATTACTTGTTGGTGAAGATGTTGAAATATTTTTTAACAACATCATTTGTATGAAAAAAAAATAGATAGTATCCTATTATCCTTGATATATATGATAGAATTTATTTTAAAGATAATATCAAAACTTAAAATAATTTATCATTTTGGTCTTCTATTTACAAATATTAAATTCAAATATATTTATTTAAAAAATTTATTGTTTCTTTCCTCTCTTTTTTAAACCATCCATTTTTTTTTTAGAAATTCATTACTTCATTATTAATCGAAGATATAAATATAACACTTTTTGAATCAACAATGTTACAAATACATTAAAATTAGTCGAAAGTGAGGATGTTGAAACATATTTTAACTCCTCCATTTATATAAAAAAAATTATGCTTTTAACATTGATGCGGATAATGGAAATTATTTAAGAAATTAATTATTTTTAATAGATTTAAAATTAAGAATAGCTTAATATTTATTTAGAATCTTATATGATTTGATCATATATATTTAGACATTAGAGAATATGATAATATTTTATTATTTTATATATTTGATAAAAATATTTGAAAGATTGTTAAGAGGAAATAAAAAATAAAGAAAAGCTTATATTTTAAATTAAGAATAATATATTATTTTATAATAATAGCAAATAATTAATCAATCCAAATTTATATTAATTTTTTATTTTTTCATTTTATTTTTCTTCGAGGGAAATATGTTGAAATATATTTTAACCACATTATTTGTATATGAAAAAAATATACTATCTTTTTAACATTAATATAGATGATGAAAATCATTTGAAAATTTAATATTTTTTTAATAGATGTGTAGTTTTAAGATAGCTTATGATTTATTTAGGATCATACATGATTTGATCATATATATTTGGATGATAGATAATATAATATTTTCTTTTATTTTATATATTTTATTAAATTATTGGGATTCTTTAAAATAAAATTAAAAAATAAAAATTAATAATTTTTTATATTAAGAGTATTATATATTATTGTACATTAATAATAAATAATTAAGACGTTAAAGTTTTTTTTAATTTATTTTCTTTTATCTTTTATTTAGAAATATTATTATTAAAATATATTGATTTAAAACATAAATTTTATTATTTTATTACTCTTTCTTTAAAATTAATATATCAAATTTTATATTAATTTATTATTTTTGTATTTTATTTACAAATATTAAATTAACTTATATTTATTTAAAATAAAATATATTTTAATTTTTCTTCTTTTTGTAAGACTTTCCTTTTATAACTATTTACAAAAAATTCATTACTTCGTTATTAAGAAAGGATATTAAAACATAATATTGTATGATTCAATAATTTTCTTAAGACATTAAACTTTTTTGGAGGTGAAGATGTTGAAATATTTTTTAACAATAGTATTTGTATAAAAAAAAATACATAGTATCTTTGATCTTTTTTAACAATGATATAGATGATGAAAAGAATTTAAAAAGTTAATTTTTTTAATAGATATAATTTATTTACGATCTTTTTATAATTTGATTGTATATATTTAAGTATTAGATAATATTTTATTATTATATATATTTTATTAAACTATTTTTTAAGGGTTGTTTAAAAGGTAATAAAAAATAAATAAAAAATATTACAATTTTAAATTTATAATATTATATTTTTTAATATAATAATAAATAATTAATATATCAAAATTTATATTAATTTTTTTATTTTATTTACAAATATTAAATTAACCTTAATTTATTTAAAAAAATGTATTTTAGTTTTTTTCTCCTTTCTAAGGCTTTTCTTTGAAATCTATTTATGAGAAATTTATTACTTCATTATTAAGAGATGATGTAAGAAAAATTATTTGTATTTTTCTTTATTAATTTATTACTTTTATTTTATTGTTTCTATATTAATTTAAGGAAAAATTATTAATTCTATATTAATTTATTATTTTTATTTTATTTACAATTTTTAAATTAAAATATATTTTTAAAATAAAAAATTATTATCTCTTCTCTTTTTAAGACCTTCCTTTTAAAATTATTTTTCATAAGTTCATTCCTTCGTCATTAAAAGAGGATATAAAAAACGTAATACTATATGAATCAATAACGTTACAGAGATATGGAAATTGCTTTGAGTTGCAAATGTTGAAAAATTTTAACAACTAAAAATCAATTTTGTTTTATTTTTCAATTTTAGTTTTTAGTTTCTAAAGCGTTGTTGTAAAAACAAATCAAATCACTTTATTATAAATTCATAAAAAAATATATAAATAAAAATATTAATTTAAAAATTAAATTATATTAAAATAACACAAATTTAAAATTTAAAAAATAATAAATTAGATATTATTATTATTATTATTATTATTATGACACAAATGGGGATAGAGATAGTGGTGAGAATAATAATAATGTTTACTAGATAATGGTAGTAGTGTGATACTTATAATATAAAAAATATTATATAATTATATAAATTTATATTTTATATATTTTTTTTTATTATTATTATTCAGGATAAATAATTTTATATGTGATTATTATAATATTTTATATTATTTAATATTTATTTTTACATATAAATAATATATATTATAAATAGTTATATAATATAAAAATATATTATAATATTATAAATTTAACATAATTTATATATTAAATAATTATTTATTTTTAATATGCAAAAATTAGATAAATAAAAAATTAACCAAAAATTAGTTCTTTTTTAAAATAATAAAAATAAATTATTATTATTATTATTATTATTATTATTATTATTATTATTATAGCGATAATGATAATTATGATGATAGTCTAGTCGGTTATGGGGTGAGGATGGTTATAAAATAGAAAATATTATATAATCATATAGTTTTATATTTTATATATTATTTGATAATCAATATATAAGATAAATAGTTTTATATATTATTTTTATATTATTTAATATTTATTTTTATAAAATAATATATATTATATTATAAATTTATATAACATAAAATTATATTATAATAATATAAATTAAATATAATTTTTATATATCAAATATTATCATTCATATATAAATCTATAAAAATAGATAAATAATTAAATTCTTTCAAAAAAAAAAAAATTTGAGAGGCAAAGTTAAAATTAAAAGTTTACAATTGTAAAGTTTATAAAATTAAAAAGTCCATTAAAAATATGGGTTAGGGTCATTCCATGGATTTAATTTTTTATTCTTCAAATTTTTTTCTCTTAATTTTTTTTTTGTCTTTTTCAATAATTTTTTTCTCTACTTTTTTTTCTCCTTAAATAAAATAGGGATAAAAAAGTTAAAATAAGTAAGAAAATTTAGAAAAAAATTTTAAAATAAAGAATCAAATATATTTAAAAAATAAAAAATAAATAAAAGTATAAAATTTTTTAGAAAAAATTGAGAAAAAAAAAAAAAAAAGATAAAAATTAGAGAGGAAGAAAATTATAGAAACAAATAAAAAATATTTAGCTAAGGATAGAAATTAAAAAAAATAGATTAAAGAATATTTATCTATTGCATGTTCTTCTTTCAAATAGTTCTATACTATTTTGTGTTTTAAGGATGATTATTTTAGCCAAAATTGTTTGTGAAACTAAAACTATTTGAAAGTAAGGGGGATGTTGAAACACATTTCAACCACTTTCTTTGTATAAAGAAAATTATCCTTTTAGTATTGATTTAAATAATGGAAATCATTTTATAAAGTAATATTATTTTAATACATATCAAATTTTATTATAGCTTATGATTTCATTTAGGATCTAATATGATAGTATATATTTACATAATAGGTAATATAATATATTTTATTATTTAAATATTTTATTAAAATATTTTAAACATTATTTAGAAAAAAGGGGAAAATTTACAATTTTAAATGATAACTATTATATAATATTTTATAATTTTAACAAATAATTAGTATATCAAATTTATAATTTTATTTTTATTTAAATATTAAATTAAAATAAAAAATTTATCATTTTTTCTCTAATTTTAAGACCATCATTTAAAATAAATTTTAAAAGATTCACTACTTCATAGTTAAGAGAGGATATAAAAACATAACGTTGTTTGAATCAACAATGTCATAAAGACATAAAATTTACTTGTTGGTAAAGATGTTGAAATATTTTTAAAAAATTTATTTGTATGAAAAAAACATAGCATCCTTTTATTGTTGATATATATGATGGAAATCACTTAAAAAATAAAATTTGTTTTAATCGATGTAATTTTTTAAGATAGCTTATGATTTATTTAGGATCTTATATGATTTGATGATATATATTTTGGACAATAGATGATATAATATTTTTTTCTTTTATATCTTTGACTAAACTATATTAATGATTTTTAAGAAGAAAATTAAAAAAAATATGATTTTAAATTAAGAATATTATATGTTATTTTACAATCATAATAGATAATTAATATATTAAGCCTGTATTAATTTATTATTTTTATCTTTTTACTTAAAAATGTTAAATTAAAATATTTTATTTCAAACAAAAAAATTTAATCTTTTTTTCTACTTTAAAAATTTACTGTTTTTCTACTTTCAATATTCTTTAATCATTTGATTAATAGATTTAAAATTTGTAAGAACATGATTTATTTAGGATATTATATAATTTGATCGTATATATTTAGATAATGGATAATATAATATTTTATTATTTAATACATTTGATTAAACTATTTGAAAGATTGTTTAAAAGAAAATAAAAAATAAAAAAATTTATAATTTTAAATTAACAATAATATATATATATATTACTTTTTAATAATAACAAATAATTAATATATCAAAATTTATATTAATTTATTACTTTTGACTTTTATTTAAAAATGTAAAATTAAAATGTATTTATTTTCAAAAATTATCATTTTCCTCTCTTTTTAAGACCTTTTAAAACTACTTTTAAAATTATCATGACATTGTATGAATCAATATGGTTACAACGACATGGAAATTACTTGGAGGTGAAGATGTTAAAAAAATTTTAATCACATCATTTGTAAAGCGAAAAAAAGTATACTATACTTTAAACATTGATATAAATGATGGAAATAATTTAAAAAATTAATATTTTTCAATAGATATATATTTTTAAGTTCACTTATGATTTATTTAGAATTTTATGTGATTTGATCACATATATTTTTGAGAGATAATATAATATTTTTTATGTATTTGATTAACTATTTGAAGGATTTGTTTAGAAGAAAATTAAGAAAATAAAAATTTATATTTTAAATTAAGAATATTATAAATTTTTTTACAATAATAATAAGAAATTAATATATTAAATTTATATGAATTTATTATTTTTATCCTTAGTTTGAAAATATTACACTAAAATATCTTTATTTAAAACATAAAATTTATTATTTTCTTACTCTTTCTTTATAATAATTTTTTTAAGATTATTTTTGAAAAATTTATTATTTCATTAACAAGAGGGGATATAAAGACTTGACATTTTATGAATCAACTATATTGCAAAATATGAAAACTACTTGAAAGTGGAACGTTGAAACATATTTTAACCATTTCATTTGTATAAAAAAATTATTCTTTTAGCATTAATGTAGATAATTAAAATCATTTAAAAGATTAATATTTTTTAATAGATTTAAAAGTTTAAAAGATTTTATTATTTATTTAAGACATATATAATTTGATCGTATATATTTAGGTAATCGATAAAATAATATATTTTATTATTTTATATATTTGATTAAACTATTTTAAGGATTGTTTAGAAGAAATAAAAATAAAGAAAAAATTTATAATTTTAAATTAATAATATTATATATTATAATATAATAATAATAATAAATAATTAATATATCAAAATTTATAGTAACTTAAAATTTTTTGGGTTTTTATTTACAAATATTAAATTAACATATTTATTTAAAACAAAATATTTTTTAATTTTTTTTTATTTTTATAAGACCTTCCTTTTAAAAATTTATTTAAAAAATTCATTACTTCATTATTAAGAAATAATATAAAAGCATAACATTTATGAATTAACAATATTACAATGATATAAAATTTGCTTAGATGTGAAAATGTTGAAATATTTTTTAAAAAACATCATTTGTATCCTAAAAAATACATAATATCATGATAGGATTAATATAAATGATAAAAATTGTTTAAAAACTTAATATTTTTTAATCGATTTAAAAGTTGCAATAGTTTCGATTAATTTAGAATCTTATATGAATTAATCGTATATATTTAGACAATAGATAATATAATAATATTTTATTTCTTTATGTATTTGATTAAACTATTTTAAATATTGTTTATAAGGAAATAAAAAATAATGAAAAGTTATGATTTGAAATTAAGAATATTATATATTATAACATAATAATAATAATAATAACTAATTAATATATAAAATTTTATAATTTTATTATTTTTGTATTTTATTTACAAATATTAAATTAACTTATATTTATTTAAAACAAAATATATTTTAATTTTTTCCTTTTTTTAAGACATTCCTTTTATAACTATTTATGAGAAATTCATGACTTTGTTATTAAGAGATGATATAAAAATATAACATTGTATGAGTCAATAATTTTACTAGACATTAAAATTGTTTGAAGGTGAAGATGTTGAAATATTTTTTAATAATAGTATTTGTATCCAACAAAAAATGTATAGTATCCTTTAGCAATTATATAGATGAAAATAATTTAAAAAGTTAATTTTTTAATAGATATAAAGTTTAAAAATAGCTTATAATTTATTTATGATCTTTTTATAATTTGATTGTATATATTTACGTATTAGATAATACTTTATTATTATATATATTTTATTAAACTATTTTAAGGATTGTTTAAAAGTTAATAAATAAATAAATAAAATATTACAATTTTAAATTTATAATATTAATTTTTTAATATAATAATAATAAATAATTAATATATTAAAATTTATATTAATTTTTTATTTTTGTATTTTATTTACAAATATTAAATTAACCTTAATTTATTTAAAAAATATATTTTAGCTTTTTCCTCTTTTACAAGGTCTTTCTTTGAAATCTATTTATATTTATGAGAATTTTATTACTTCATTATTAAGAGATGAGATAAAAAAACATAACGTTTTTATTGATCAACTTTATTGCAAAAAGCATGAAAGTTACTAAAAAATAAGGATGTTTAAACATATGTCAACCAGGTCATTTGAAAAAAAAAAAACTTATTTTAGCATTGGTGTAGATAATGGAAGTCATTTAAAAAATTAATATATTTTTAATAAATGTAAACTTTTAGAATACATTATGATTTATTTAAAATATTGTTTAGAAAAAAAATTAAAAAAATTAAAATTTAAAATTAAGAATATAATATATTATTTTATTTTAATAACAAAATTTTTATATCAAAATTTATATTAATTTATTATTTTACTTTTATATAAAAATTTTAAATTAAATTATATTTTTTAACACAAAAAATTATTGTGTTTTTCTCTCTTTTTAAGACCTTCCATTTAAAATTATTTTTAACAAGTTCATTCCTTCATTATTAAAAGAGGATATAAAAACATAACATCAACAACAATGTTAAAAACATATAGAAATTGTCTTGAGTTTGCAAATGTTGAACAAATTTAACAACTAAAAAATAATTTTGTTTTCAGTTTTCAATTTTAATTTTTTGTTTTTAAAAGTTGTTGTAAAAGCAAATCAAATCACTATATTATACAAATTTAATATAAATTCATAAAAAATATATAAATAAAAATATTAATTTAAAAATATTAATTTAAAAATTATCCACATCACTTGGAAAAAAAATTTATCATTTAGCATTGGTGTTGATAATGGAAATAATTTAAAAAAAATAATATTTTTTAATAAATATAAAATTTTAGAATATCTTATGATTTATTTAGGATATTATATAATTTGATGGTATACATTTAGGTAATAGATAATATAATATATTTTATTCTTGTATATATTTGATTAAATTATTTTAAAGATTGTTTAGAAGGAAATAAAAAAAAAAAGTTAATTTTTTAATAGATGATTTAAAAACATAACATTTATTGATCAACTCTATTGCAAAAGCATGAATTGAAAATGGAAATGTTGAAACATATGTTAACCAGATCATTTGGAAAAAAAATTCATTTAAGCATTAGTGTACATAATGGAAATCATTTAAAAAATTAATATTTTTTAATAAATGTAAAATTTTAGAATACCTTATGATTTATTTATGATCTTATATGATCATTTGATCGTATACATTTAGGTAATAGATAATATAATATATTTTATTCTTGTATATATTTGATTAAATTATTTTAAAAAATTGTTTAGAAGGAAATAAAAAATAAAATTTAATTTTTTAATAGATGATGTAAAAAAATAATATTTATTGATCAACTTTGTTGCAAAAGCATGAAAATTACTTGAAAATGGGGAATGGGGATGTTGAAACATTTGAAAAAAAAAAAACTCATTTTTTAGCATTGGTGTGGATAATGGAAATCATTTAAAAAATTAATATTTTTTAATAAATGTAAATTTTAGAATACCTTATGATTTATTTATGATCTTATATGATCATTTGATCGTATACATTTAGGTAATAGATAATATAATATATTTTATTCTTGTATATATTTGATTAAATTATTTTAAAAAATTGTTTAGAAGGAAATAAAAAATAAAATAATTTTTTAATAGATGATGTAAAAAAATAATATTTATTGATCAAATTTGTTAAAAGCATGAAAATTACTTGAAAATGGGGAATGGGGATGTTGAAACATTTGGAAAAAAAAAACTCATTTTTTAGCATTGGTGTGGATAATGAAATCATTTAAAAAATTAATATTTTTTAATAAATGTAAAATTTTAAAATATCTTATGATTTATTTTAAAGATTATTTAGAAGGAAATAAAAAATCAGAATTTAAAATTAAGAAATATAATATATTATTTTAATTTAGTAACATAATTTTTATATCAAAATTTATATTAATTTATTATTTTACTTTTTATTTAAAAATTTTCAATTAAAATATATTTTTTAAAACAAAAAAAATTATTGTGTTTTTTTTTCCCTTCCTTTTAAAATTATTTTTAAAAAGTTCATTCCTTCCTTAATAAGAGGATATAAAAACATAACATGAATCAACAATGTTACAAAGATATGGAAATTGCTTTGAGCTGCAAATGTTAAACAACTTTAACAATTAAAAAAATTAATTTTGTTTTTCAGTTTCAATTTTAGTTTTTAGTTTTAAAAGTTTTTGTAAAATCAATATATAAATAAAAAATATTAATTTAAAAAAATTAAATTATATTAAAATAAAAAAATTTAAAATTTTTAAAAATAATAAATTAAATATTATTATTATTATGACACGAATGGTGATAATGATAGCTGTGAGAATAATAATAATATTTACAAGATAATGGTAGTAGTGTGATAGTTATAATTTAAAAATATTATACAATTATATAAATTTATATTTTATATATTATTTGATTATTATTATTTAAGATAAATAATTTTATATGTTATTATTATAATAATTTTATATTATTCAATATTTATTTTACATATAAATAATATATATTATAAATAATTATATAATATTATAAATTTAATATAATTTATATATATCAAATAACATTATTTATTTTTTAATATATAAAAATTAGATAAATAAAAAAATTAACCAAAAAATTAAATTATTTTAAAATAATAAAAATAAATTATTATTATTATTATTATTATTATTATTATTATTATTATTATTATTATTATTATTATTATTATTATTATTATGGTGATAATGATAATTCTGGTGATGGTGTTGGTTATGATGGTGATAATGATAATATAATCATACAGTTTTATATTTTTATATATTATTTGATAATTAATATATAAGATAAATAGTTTTATATATCATTTTTTTATAATATTTTTATATTATTTAATATTTATTTTATATAAAATAATATATACTATATTATAAATTTATGTAACATAAAATTATAGTATAATAATATAAATTAAATATAATTTTTATATATCAAATAGTATTATTTACCTGTGAATCTATAAAAATAGATAAATAATTAACTTCTTTTTTAAAATAATAATAAAAAATTTAAAAGTAAAATTTAAAATTAAAAGTTCACAATTGTAAAATTAAAATTCCATTAAAACATGTGGGTTAGAGTCATTTTGTGGATTTAATTTTTTATTTTTTTCAAATTTTTTTTTTAGTGTTTTTGTCTTTTACAATAATTTTTTTTCTCCACTTTCTTTTTTCTCTCTTAAAAAAAAATAGCGATGAAAATTAAAATAAGAAAAATTTAGAAAGAAATTTTAGAGATAAAGAGTCAAATATATTTAAAAAATAAAAAATAAATAAAAGTATAGAAATTTTGAGAAAAAAATTGAGAGAGAAAAAGAGAAAAATTAGAGAAAGAAAATTATAGAAACAAGTAAAAAAATATTTAGCTAAAGATAGAAATTTTTTTAAAAAATAAGTAGATTAAAAAAATATTTATCCATTACATGTTCTTCTTTTAAATAGTTCTATATTATTTTTAGTGTTAGGAGGATGATTATTTCAGCTAAAATTGTTTGCGAAACACTAAAAAATTTACATAGTATAAAGAAAAATTATCCTTTTAGTATTGATTTAGATAATGGAAATCATTTTATAAATTAATATTCTTTTAATACATATTAAATTTTAGTATAACTTATGATTCATTTAGGATCTAATATGATAATATATATTTACATAATAGGTAGTATGATATCTTTTATTATTTAAATATTTAATTAAACCATTTTAAACATTATTTATAAAAAGGAAAAATTTATAGTTTTAAATGAAAAAATATTATATAATATTTATAATTTTAACAAATAATTAGTATATCAAATTTATAATTTTTATTTTATTTTCAAATATTAAATTAAAATAAAAAAGTTATCATTTTTTTCTCTAATTTTAAGACCATCCATTTAAAGCAATTTTGAGAAATTCACTACTTCATTACTAAGAGAGGATATAAAAACATAACATTGTTTGAATCAACAATGTCACAAAGACATAAAAATAACTTGTTAATAAAGATGTTGAAATATTTTTAAAAAAATTATTTGTATGCAAAAAATATATAACATCCTTTTATCGTTGATATATATGATGGAAATCACTTAAAAATTAAGATTTTTTTAATCGATGTAATTTTTAAGATAGCTTATAATTTATTTAGAATCTTAAATGATTTGATGATATATATTTTGGAAAATAGATAATATAATAAGTTTTTTTCTTTTATATGTTTGATTAAACTATTTTATTGATTTTTAGAAGAAAATTAAAAAAAATTATGATTTTAAATTAAGCATATTATATGTTATTTTACAATCATAATAGATAATTAGTATATTAAATTTTATTAATTTATTGTTTTTATCTTTTACTTAAAAATGTTAAATTAAAATATTTTTATTTCAAACAAAAAATTTATTACTTTCATCCTACTTTAAAATTTTTCTTTGAAGACAATTTTAAGAAATTAATTACTTCCTTATCAAGGAAGGATATAAAATCATAATATTGTAAGAATAAGCTATTTTGAAATGATATAAAAGTCACTTAAAAATGAAGATGTTGAAACACATTTTAATCACTTTACTGGTATAAACAAAAATTATCCTTTTAATATTGATGTAGAGGATGAAAATTATTTAACAAGTTATTTTTTTGAATAAATGTAAAATTTTAGTATAGCTTGTCATTAATTTAGTATTTTCTACTTATGATCATATACATTTCGTAATAATAGGTACTATAATATATTTTAATATTTTATATATTTGAGTAAATTATTTTAAAAATTATTTAGAAGAAAAGAATTGAATTTTAAATTAAAAATATTATAATATTAAAAATAATTTATATATCAAAATTTATAAAAAATTATTATTTTTGTTTTTTCTTTACAAATATTAAATTAAAATATATTTATTTAAAACAAAAAAAATTCTCTATTTTTAAGACCATCATTTTTAAGAAATTCATGATTTTTTTATTAATTGAGGATATAAAATATAACATTTTTTTTGAATTAACAATATTACAAACATATTAAAATTACTTGTTGGTGAAGATGTTGAAATATTTTTTAACAACATCATTTGTATGAAAAAAATAGATAGTATCCTATTATTCTTGATATACATGGAAGAATTTATTTTAAAGATAATATATTTTTAATAGATGTATAATTTTAACATAACTTATGATTTATTTAAGATCATATATATTTGGATGATAGATATTATAATTTTCTTTTCTTCTTTTATATGTTTGATTAAACTATCGTCATCATCATCATAATAATAATAATCATCATCATCATCATCATAAATCATCATCATCATCATAAATCATCATTGTCATCCACAAAAAATCATCATCATAGACGTTTACCGCAATTCATAATAATAATAATTATAATAATAATAATAATCATAATAATCAAGATCATCTTGATCATCATGATCATTATCATCATCATCATCGTCATCATCATCATCATCATCATCATCGTCATCATCATCACTATCATCATGCTCATCATCGTTCATCATCTCACTCATCATCATACATTAGTGTCATCATTGTTCATTATCATCATCATCATCATCCACAACATCATGATAAATCTTCATCGTCATCCACAATAAAAACATCGTCATCAACATTTACTGTAGTTGATAGTCATCATCATCATCATTGTTAATCATCATCACATTATCATCATTCATCGTCATGGTCATCATCGTTCATCATAATCATCGTCATCGTCACCCGCAACATCATTATAAATCATCATCATCAATGTTTACCACAATTCATCATCATCACCACTATCATCAATCATCTTCATTCTCATCATTGTTAATAATCATGCCCATCATCGTCACCCTCAACATCATCATAAATAATCATCGTCATTCAAAAAAAAATCATCATCATCAACGGTTACCGTAGTTCATCATCGTCATCATCATCATTATCGTTCATCATCATCACCATTGTCATTGTTCATCATCATCATCATCATCATCATCATCATCGTCGTCATCACCCTCAACATCATCATAAATCATCCTCATCAACGTTTGCCATAGTTCATCATCATCACCATCACCACTATCATCATTCATAATCTTGCTCAACATTGCTCATAATCATGCTCATCATCGCCACCCTCAACATTATCATAAATCATGATCGTCATCACTATCATCATTCATCATTATCACTGCTATCATCATTCATCATCATGCTCATCATTGGTCATCATCATCATCATCATCATCACCTTCAACATCATCATAAATCATCATCGTCATCCACAAAAAAATCATCATCATCAATGTTTACCATAGTTCATCATTATCATCATCATCATCATCTTTATCATCATGCTCATCATCATTCTCATCATCGTTCATCGTCATTATCATCATCATCATCAACATCATCATCACCATCATCATTCAATATCATCCTGATCATCGTTCATCATCATCATCATCAACATCAACATCATCACTATCATCATTCATCATCATGCCCATCATCGTACATCAATGTCATCATCGTTCATCATCATCGTCACCCTCAACATCATCATAAATCATGATTGTCATCCAAAAAAAATCATCATCATCAATGATTACCGTAGTTCATCATAATCATCAATATCATCGTCGTCATCATCACAATCATCATGCTCATCATGATTCATCATCGTGCTCATTATCGTTGATCATCATCATCATCATCATACTTCATCATCGCTATCATCATTCATCATCATGCTCATCATCGTTCATCATCATCATCATTGTCGTTGTCACCCTCCACATCATCATCATCATTATCATCATCATCATCATCATCATCATCATTCATTATCATGATGATCATCGTTCATCATCATCATCACTATCATTATTCATCATCATGCTCATTATCGTACATCAGCACCATCATCGTTCATCATCATTATCATTATTCTTCATCATACTCATCATCGTAAATCAGCGTCATCATCGTTCATCATCATCATCATCATCGTCACCCTCAACATCATCATAAGTCATCATTGTCATGCACAAAAAAACATCATCATCAACGTTTACAGTAGTTCATCATCATCATCATCATCAAGATCATCACCATCATCATTGCTATCATCATTCATCATCATGCTCATCATCGTTCATCATCATCATCATCCTCATCATCATCCTCGTCACCCTCAACATCATCTTAAATCATCATCATCAACGTTTACCGTACTTCTTGATCATCATCACTATCATGCTCATCCTCATTCATCATCGTGCTCATCATTATCATCATCGTTATCGTGCATCATCATCATCATCACAATCGCCATGAAAAGCATCACTATCGCCATTCATTATCGACACATTGAATATCAACATCATCATCATCAATCCTATTCGTCATCCTCAAAATCATCATCATCGCTATCATCATTTATTATCATGCTCATCATCGCACATCATCGTCATCATCATTCATCATTATCATTGTCACCCTTAACATCATCATAAATCATCATCGCCATCTACAAAAAAATCATCATCATCAACGTTTACCGTAGTTCATCATCATCACCATTACTATCATCATTCATCATGATGCTCATCATCATCTTCATCACAATCGCCATATCACCATCATTATCATAACTAATTATCGCCATATTGAATATCATCATCATCATCAATCCTAGTCATCATCCTCTTCTTCATCATCATCATCGTCAAGATCATCATCATACATCATCATGCTCATGATCGTTCGTCATCATGCTCATCATCGTTCATGATCATCACCATCATCATCATTATCATCAACATCACAATCATAACAATCACCATCATCACCATCACTATCATCATTGATTATCGACATAATGAATATCATCCTCATGATCATCAATCCTAGTCGTCATCCTCAATATCATCATTCATCATCATGCTCATCATCGTTTATTATCATCATTATTGTCGTCACCCTCAACATCATCATAAATCATCATCGTCATCCATAAAAAATCAACATCCTCAACTAATACAATCCACTTGAGAGAAGGAGGATGGACCTAGTTGGAGGTGGAATTGAAGCTCAAAATTCTGAGTTGTTTTGGGAGCTTTTCAATTTATATTCAATGTAGCACAAAAATTATGCAAAGAAATGAAAAGGCGATGAAACATAAATTTGCAGAATGTAAAGAGGGAATTGGGGAAGGTGATTGCAAAGATTAAAGGCTGGAAATAAAGTGCAGAAATGGAAGAAAAGGGGAAAGGGGAAAGGGGAAATAAAGTGCAAAACGAAAATGACCAAAATTAAAGGGGAAAGGGGTTGGGAATTAAAGACATAAACTAAGAACATGAATTGTAAATTGCAAGAAAGTAAATGGCAAAATGTAAGTTGCAGAAAAATAATTCCTAAGTTAGGCGCCAGTCCACTAGCTAGAGGAAGCTAGGAAGATAAGCCAAGTTCCACCACATTGGAGGCTCCAATGATAAGGAAAGGGGTCTTGACCTCAAGCACAAGCAAGAGAAGAAAGAGAAGAGAAAGTTGCTCTCTTAAGGGAATTTTCGGATTCCAATAGTATAAAATAACCAAAGGTCCATTTGCTTACATTGAGCCCTTATTTATAGGAAAAAGGGAAGGGGCTACTTGGTTGTGGGTTTGGGCTGCCCTTAGCCAACCAAGCTCTTAACCTAAGCTTGTTCCTGTAGTAAATAACCTATTCTTATTCTATGTTGGAATAAGCTATTCCCACTTTTACAGCTTAAAGAAAAATACAACCAAATTAAAATTAGGAAAATTTTCAGTTTTATTATCCTTAAGCTACAAATGTAGACTCCACGTATTTCTCTTGAACGCCAACTTCCATGCTCACATCATCAACGTTTACTGTTGTTCATCATCATCATCATCCTTGACACCCTCAACATCATCTTAAATCATTCATCATCATGCACATTGTCGCAACCGTAATTCCGACGAGACGACAAACTCGCTAAAATTTTGAAAAATATTTTATTTGGATTAATGTGGAGTCGCCACCAAATTTTTATTTAAGGGAAAAAGATTTGGAAAAACCCTAACTTGAGGATGAGATTTGGAGTTCGGGAGTCGGTTACGAGTGGGGAAGGTGTTAGGCACCCTACATGCCCGTTCCGAAGAATGATACCCTTAAACTGAGCGTGTAATTTTTGAAAACTGTTTTGATCCCTTTAATTAATGTGAAATAAATAGCTTTATGGAGGTTAGCCTGACAGGACTTGATCCTGCTCCTACGTATTCCCCGGTGCAATGGGAAACTCAAGGCTTACGTAGTTCTAGTTTGGTTTGAAGGCTTGACCTTCGAGAGCGCATGAAAGAAAAGCATTTGAAAAAGAACATGTTTTGGAAAACATTTTCTAGAAGGATCCCTAATCCACATATGCACAGGGACCAAGACAACTACGGCTGCACCTGGGCCCGTACAAACCTCCCATCGAACAGTAGAAAAAGCTACCAGTTCGTGCTTAGAGCTCGTCGCGTGAGATTAACAATCGCAAAACAAAACTTTTATTTTGTAAAAAGAAAGGCAATCCCAATCCACATATGCACAGGACCCAAGACAACTACGGCTGCACTTGGACCCATACGAATCTCTAAACAACGATTAACAGAAAAAAGCTTCTAGTTCGTGCTTAGAGCTCGTCGCGTGAGATTGAGAATCGCAAAACAAGACTTTTATTTTGTAAAAGGAAAGGATTCGAGCGGTAAATCAAAATGGACACGATTTAGAGTAAAGGGGGTATAGAGACCTAATTTGGAGTTAGGGTAAGCACCGGGCTTGATTGAGATTTTTGAGGAAGCGTAGGGGCCAACTTGCAATTTTGGGAAGTTTTGGGACTAAATTGTAATTTTGGGAAGTTTTAGGGCCAAATTGTAATTTTAGAAAGTTTTGGGACTAAATTATAATTTTGGAAAGTTTTGGAGCTAAATTGTGATTTTGGAAAGTTTTTGAGACCAAATTGTAATTTTGGGAAATTTTAAGGTTAAATTATAATTTTGGAAAGTTAGGGGCATATGTGGGATTATAGGAAAGTTAGGAGCATATGTGGAATTATGGGAAAGTTAGGGGCATATATGGAATTATGGAAAAGTTAGGGGCATATGTGGAATTATGGGAAAGTTAGGGGCATATGTGGAATTATAGGAAAGTTAGGGGCATATGTGGAATTATAGAAAGTTAGGGATAGATTGGGTATTTTGAACTTTAGGGCTTATGTGGAATTATGAAAAAGTTAGGGGCAGATCGGGTGTTTCACCATTCCACCAATCGTTTGTGTATGGGAATAAAACCATTTTTTATTCTAAGTAAGCTCTAATGGTGGGTCCCGCTTCCTGTTTAGATTTATTTCTTTTTTCATGTGCTTTTGCTGAAGACCCTTGTGACGCAGGGGGTTGAATGAACGTTGTGATCGATTTGACGCCTTACCTTAGAATACTAAGATGGTCACTCCTAATGCATGGTGAGGCAGTTGCCCTATGCTCCTATCAGAACATCCGTCGTCCCTTGCTTTATCAATCATAGACAGCCCTTTAACGCCGCATTTGAGGGTCATAGAATAACCTCGACCGCCGTTCAATCACACGTACACTCAACACTCCTTTAAGGCACTGCTATGTGGCCACCTCTAGACCTTACGAACGTATGCATATGGTCGTATGGGAACACCAATCTAGTCTAGTTAGCATCTGCGAGGTTCAGATCGATGGTCCCTTACGCATTTAGGGTATTATTACCCCACGAACCAAATTTGTACGGCTCAGCTAGACCAATATCAAGGGTAACCACGACATACCCTTTTGGCTGCATGCAGCTTTGCATGCATAACGAAATGGTCTATATGGACTTGGCCTTGGTGCTCATGGGGATCGGGTTAAGCTTGGCTCTCGCATGGGCCTCCCTGTTCTTCATATGCTTTCCTTGAACGTAATTACAACAAGGTGCAATCATTGATCCTTGCCTGCTTTCTTCAGGAAGTGCTAGTCTACTAACTGGGGCCACAACAATTAATTTAGATTTGGGGTGCCAAGTCATTATGAACCCCATGTCATGAGTGGGCATCTTGGATTCAGGATCTTGTTGGGCGTCTTGCTTTCTCGTTCGGCTTACCGGGAAGTGAGTATAATCCTGCTTGAAGTCCTTTTAAGATTTGGACAAGCTTGGCGGCAACCTATTTGGCTCCCTTCTTGAAACCCGGGACTTGATCATGTGCTGGAGGACCTCTTCTATTTTGCAGAGAGAGGAGGACTCTGTTGCCAAGATCCCTGGGTACCCATTGAGCGAAGTCGGTTCTTGGTCCAAAATAGTCAAGGGTGCATGTGGGGAAGCAATTGGTTTATAGTAACAAGGCATTCAGAGGATGACACTATTTTACTAAGCTTATCGCTCTGAATACTTGGTGGTCTCGAACATTCGTCAAACCCCTTCTGTAATATTATCCGTACTATTTGTGAGGCTCGCGACTCCTTGTGCATCTGCCTTCTCTATCCGGGTCTGTTCCTGTATGTTCTCTTTGGAGATTAACGGTAAGGCGGGCCCGTAGCGACGACCAACTAATTTCTATTCCCATGCAAACTCGGGCGCTAATCATCTAAGGAGGATCTAGATGCAAGTGGTTCACTGGAGGTATGTCTCTTCTTGGCCACGCTCCCCGAGTGACATGGGATGGTCTGCAAGTGGTGCGAAACTTCAGGGTCGGCCGTTACTCATGGGACGCCGCATCGTCCTTGCTCAGTCCGAGACTTGGGTGCTGCTCCAGTTGTTTAGAGAGTAGGATTGTTTTCTCATATGGGAAACATGACGTGGTATCCCTACCTTTTGAAAATGCATGCGGACCTTTTATACGAGATCACCCAATCACAGTTACCTCCCCTTGAGATTGGCTGTGCTTAAGCCAAGGCGAACCAAGTCTGACTGTTGACCCTTCTCCTATTGTTTCTAGTTAACCAGGGCGTATTAAGGGAAAGGTGCAGAGTAAGGACTCGCATGACGTTTCGAGCTTTAACGGCTACGTATGGTCCCCTGACCCTTGCCCCCCATTGCATTTCTACACAATCTTCCACCATAGCAAACTCTCCAAGTTGGTTGTCATGCTTATGCAGGGATAATTTCCTAGGATCCAAATCCAAGCAGGTGCCTGGGTATGGAGATTCTGTGTGGGTGGCACCTCATATATGCTTTGTGAGAACGAACTGCTATTGGTATGACTAGACTAGAAAAGAAATCGCTTGAGTCGTGTTGTAGAGCTTGTACCCGAACACCAAGTCTTCAGGGTTTCTTTGGCCTAGGAAAAATCAACTAATGCAGACTAATCCCACGTTATGGCCTAAGGGGAATACAACGAACCAACCAAGATTCTACCTATGCGAAGAAGAAAGAAAAAAGAAAATTTGCAGTAACAGGGCCGATTGGGAATAGAATGAAAAGCGCTCGGGGAACTTATCTTCCTACTTGAATTGGAACCCGTAGCTTGTAACTTTTCTCATCTATGAAAAACGTAAACAGATTCCTGATCAATTTGCTTTTAACTTTAAAGGAACTATCCTCCAATTGACATCACTTTCTTGAGCATTTAACAGAGGCTTAAATTAAATTCAGATCTTCTTTAGTCGCATATGGATGTAAAGAACCGAATATTCACAGAGTAATTTTATCAAGCACACTCTTTAATCAACATACATTAACGCCTACCTTGCTTTTGGCTAAGATCTAGACGAGTATTCATGCACGATTTGGTTTAAAAGTGGTGTAAGAAGCGTAACTAACCTGTGTGCGACCGGTGGCGCTTGGAGATTCTTGCAAAATTCGATGCGATTAATTCTCCAAAGAGTCTTTTCAGGAGGAGTTTTCCCTAACCCGAGCTTCCCCTCTGATTTTTTCCCCGCCTCTGGCCGTCTTCTTTTTCTCTCAAAATCCTGCCTTCTATTTTTCAAAAAACCAGAATTCGTTTTCTGTTTTTTCTCCCTTTAAAATTGGTTTTTTCTATTTTTCTTTAATTTTTGGTGTATCCACACCCCTTCTTTTTGTTTGTTTTTTTTTTCTTCTTTCCCTTCTCCCGTTGCTTTTCCAAAACCCCCTTTTCTTTATTTGCATTCTTTTTAATTAATTTGTTATTTAATTTTTATTATCTATTTTGTTAATTCTGATTTTTTTTATTATATTTTGTATATATTTTTTTCATTTTGTTATTGTATCTATTTTTTTCTCTTTTTTTTCTTTTATTTATTTATTTTATTTATTTTTTATTTTGCAGTTATTATTATTATTTTTGTTTTCCAGTTTTTTATTTTTTCATGTTTCTTTTTTTCCTTTTGTTTTAATTTTTCTTTGTTTTTAATTAATTTTGCACCTTTTTTATGCTTTTTGGGTTTTTGCTTTATCATATTATATATATATTTTTTTTATTTTATTCATTTTCTCCTACTTAAATCATTTTCTTTACGTTACTTTATTAGAAGTATACGTTTTTTTGTTTGTTTTCTGTTTAATTTGATATTCACTTATTATTCAGGCCAGGGTTAATTAATAAATTGAGCAACCGAGAGCCTCAAACATAATTGGGTGTTTACATACATCATTATTCATCATCATCACCCACAATATCATCATAAATATTCATCTTCATCCACAATAACATTATTGTCGTCAACGTTTATCGTAGTTCATAATCATCATCATCATCATCATCGTCATCATCATCCTCATCATCGCTTAACATAATCATCATCTTCATCATCATTATCATCATCACCTTCAACATCATCCTAAATCTTCTTCGTCAACGTTTACATGGTTCATCATCATGCTTCTCATTGTTCATAATCATGCTCATCGTCGTCCCCCTCAACATCATCATAAATAATCATCACCATAAAAAAAAATCATCATTATCAACATTTACCGTAGTTCATCATCATCATCATCATCGTCACCCTCAGCATCATCATAAATCATGATTGTCATCCACAAAAAAATTATGATCATCAACGTTTACCATAGATCATCATCACCATCATCATTCATTATCATGCATATTATCGTTCATCTTCATCATCATCATCATCATCATCATCATCATCATCATCATCATCATTACCTTCGCTATCATCATCATCATTACCTTCGCTATCATCATTCATCATCATGTCCATCATTGTTCATCATCATCATCATAATCCTCATCACCCTCAACATGATCTTAAATCATCATCATCAACATTTACCCTTCTTCTTCATCATCATAACTATTATGCTCATATCATCATGCTCATCATCATTATCATGCATCATCATCCTCATCATCACAATCGCCATCAAAAGCATCACTATCATCATTCATTATCAACACATTGAATATCAACATCATCATCATCAATCCTATTTGTCATCCTCAAAATCATCATCATCGCTTTCATCATTCATCATCATGCTCATCATCTCACATCATCGTCACCCTTAACATCATCATAAATCATCATCACCATCCACAAAAATAATCATCATCGTCAACGTTTACCGTAGCTCATCATCATCATTACTATCATCATGCTCATCATCGTTCATCATCTTATTCATCACAATCGCCATCATCACCATCACTATCATAACTAATTATCGACACGTTGAATATCATCATCATCATCATCATCATCATCATCGTTATCATCATTCATCATCATGCTCATCGTCGTACATAAGTGTCACCCTCGTTCATCATCATCGCCATCATAATCATCATCATCATCATCATCATCATCATCATCGTTTACTGTAGTACACCATCATCACCATCAAGATCATCATCATCATCATCACTATCATCATTGCTCATCATGCTCATCATCGTTCTTCATCATCACCATCATCATCATTATTATCAACATCATCATCATCACAATTTCCATCATCACCATCACTATCATCATTCATTATCGACACAATGAATATCATCCTCATGATCATCAATCCTAGTTGTGATCCTCAACATCATCATCATCATCATTATCGTTGCCACCCTCAACATCATCATCAATCATCATTGTAATCCATAAAAAATCTACATCATCAACGTTTACTGTTGTTCATCATCATCATCGTCATCATCATGTTCATCATCGTTCATCATCATCATCGTCACCCCCAAAATATTCATCGTCATCCAAAATAAAATCATCATCATCAACGTTTACCGTGGTTCATAATCATCATCATCATAAATCTTCATCGGCAACGTTTACCATAGTTCATCATCATGCTCATCATTGTTCATAGTCATGCTCATCATCGTCCCCTCAGCATCATCAGAAATCATGATCGCCATCCACAAAAAAATCATCATTGCTTTCATCATTCATCATCATGCTCATCATCGCACATCATCATCATCGTCACCCTTAACATTATCATAAATCATCATCGCCATCCAAAAAAAAAAATCATCATCGTCAGCGTTTACGGTAACTCATCATCATCATCATCATCATCATCATCATCATCATTACTATCATCATGCTCATCATCGTTCATCATCATATTCATCACAATCGCCATCATCACCATCACTATCATAACTAATTATCGACACATTGAATATCATCATCATCATCATCATCGCTATCATCATTCATTATCATGCTTATCGTCGTACATAAGTGTCACCATCGTTCATCATCATCGCCATAATCATCATCATGATCATCATCACTATCATCATTCATCAAAATGCTCATCCTCATTCGTCATCATGCTCATCATCATTCTTCATCATCACCATCATCATCATTATCATTAACATCATCATCATCACAATCGCCATCATCACCGTCACTATCATCATTCATTATCGACACAATGAATATCTGCCTCATGATCATCAATCCTAGTTGTCATCCTCAACATCATCATCATCATCATCATCATCACTATCATCATTCATCATAAATCATCATTCATCATCATCATCATCACTATCATCATTCATCATAAATCATCATTCATCATAAATCATCATTCATCATCATCATCATCATCATTATCGTTGCCACCCTCAACATCATCATAAATCATCATCGTAATCCATAAAAGATCAACATCCTCAACGTTTACTGTTGTTCATCATCATCATCGTCACCCTCAACATCATAGTAAATAATCATCGTCATCCAAAATAAAATCATCATCATCAATGTTTACCGTAGTTCATCATCATCATCATCATCATTATCATCATTACCCTCAACATCATCATAAATCTTCATCGGCAAAGTTTACCATAGTTCACCATCATGCTCATCATTGTTCATAATCATGCTCATCATCGTCCCCCTCAGCATCATCAGAAATCATGATCGTCATCCATAAAAAAATTATCATCATCAATGTTTACTGTAGTTCATCATCACCATCATCATTCATTATCATGCTGATCATCATTCATCCTCATTATCATCGTTGTCGTCACCTTCAACATCATCATAAATCATCATCATCATCCACAAAAATATCCTCATCATCAACGTTTACCGAAGTTCAACAACATCATCATCATCATCACCATCATCATCATCAACATCAAGATCGTCCTCATCATCATCATCATCATCACCATCATCATTCATTATCTTGCTCATCATCATTCATTTTCATTATCATCATCATCAT
The DNA here is from genome assembly GCA_026541065.1 of Canavalia ensiformis. Classification (NCBI taxonomy): domain Eukaryota; kingdom Viridiplantae; phylum Streptophyta; class Magnoliopsida; order Fabales; family Fabaceae; genus Canavalia; species Canavalia ensiformis. Next base: position 160,230 of record JAMKYM010000736.1, read on the forward strand.
CGTCACCTTCAACATCCTCATCCACAAAAATATCCTCATCATCAACGTTTATCGTAGTTCAACATCATCAAGATCATCATCATCATCACTTTCATCATCATCATTACCATCATCATTCACTATCATGCTCATTATCGTTCATCATCATCATTATCATCAGCATCACTATCATCATTCGTCATCACGCTCAACATCGTACATCAGCATCATCATAGTTCATCATCATCATCGTCGTCACCCTTGACATCATCATTGTCATCCACAAAAAAAATCATCATCATCAACATTACCCAAAGTCCACATCATCATCATTGTTGTCATGATCATCATCATCATCATCATCACTATCATCATGCTCATCATCGTTCATCATCATCATCATAATCGTCACCCTCAACATCGTCAGATATCATCATTGTCATCTACATAAAAAATATCATCATCAACATTTCCCATAGTTCATCAACATCATCATCATTATCATCAAGATCATCTTCATCATCATCACTGTCATCATCATCAATATGATCATTCATCATCTTGCTCATTATCATCCTCATCACCATCAACGTTTACCTATTTCATCATCATCATCCACATAAAAATCATCATTATCATTACCATCATCATCGTTGTCATCCTCAACATCATAAATCATCATCATCAATTTTTACCGTAGTTCATAATCATCACCATCGTCGTCAAGATCATCATCATCGTTCATCATCATCATCGTCATCATCATCATCATCATCGTCATCCACACAAAATCATCATCATAGACGTTTATCATAGTTCATAATAATAATAATAATACTAATCATCATAATAATCAAGATCATCTTGATCATCATGATCATTATCATCATCGTTCATCATCATCATCATCATTCATCATCATAAATCATTCATAATCATCAATGGTATTCGTCATCCTCAACATCATCATGATCGTCACCCTCAACATCAACATAAATCATCATCATCATCATCCACAAAAAAATCAACAACATCAATGTTTACTATAATTCATTAACATCATCATTGTTTATCGACATCAAGATCATCGTCATCATTCATCATCATGCTCATCATCGTTCACCATCATGCTAATCATCATCGTCACCCTCAACATCATCTGTCTAAGTCATCCATCCACAAAAATCATCCGGCATTATCGTAGTTCATCATCATCATCTTCATCATCATCATCATCATCATCATCATCATCATCATCATCATTCATCATCATGCTCATCATCACGATCTTCACCCTCAACATCATCATAAATCGTTGTCATCCATAAAAAATCAACATATTATAAACGTTAACCGTAGTTCATCATCATCATCGTCGTCGTCGTCATCGTCATCCTCATCACTATCATCATTCATCACTATGCTCATCATCGTTCATCATCATCATCATCATCATCATCATCATCACCCTCAACATCATCATAAATCATCATCATCAACGTTTACCTATTTCATCATCATCATCCACATAAAATTCATCATCATCATTACTGTCATCATCGTTGTCACCCTCAACATCATCGTAGTTCATAATCATCATCATCATCGTCAAGATCGTCATCATCATCATCATAAATCATCATTGTCATCCACACAAAATCATCATCATAGATGTTTACCGCAGTTCATAATAATAATAATAATAATAATAATAATAATAATCATAATAATCAAGATCATCTTGATCATCATGATTATGATTATCATTGTTCATCATCATGCTCATCATGCTCATCATCATATCATCATGGTCACCCTCAACGTCATAAAAAATGATCATTGTCATCCACACAAGAAAATCGTCATCATCAACGTTTACCGTAGTTCATTATCATCATCTTCATGACCATCATCACAACACTATCAAAATTCATCCTCATCCTCAACATCATTCATCATCATGCTCATCAGCGTCATCATCGTTCATTATCACAATCATCGTCATCCACAACATCATGATAAATCTTCATTGTCATCCACAATAAAGACTTCATCATCAACATTTACTGTAGTTAATAATCATAATCATCATCATTGTTCATCATCATCACCATTATCATCATGGTCATCATCGTTCATCATAATCATCATCATCAATGTTTACCACAATTCATCATCATCACCACTATCATCATTCATTTTCATGCTCATCATTGTTAATAATCATGCCCATCATCATCACCCTCAACATCATCATAAATAATCATCGCCATCCAAAAAAAAAATCATCGCCATCCAAAAAAAAAAAATCATCATCATCAACGTTTACCGTAGTTCATAATCATCATCATCAACATCATCAACATCATCATCATCATCATCGTAAATCATCATCATCATCATTATCATCATTACCCTCAACATCATCATCATAAATCTTCTATTGCGTTTACCTGTAGTTCATCATCGTGCTCATCATCGTCATAATCATTCTCACCATCGTCCCCCAAGATCGTAACTTGATGATCACATCCACAAAAATTATCATCATCAACGTAGCGTTTCTTTTAGTTCATCATCACCATCATCATTCATTATTATGTTGATCATCATTCATCTTCATTATCATCATCATTGTCACCTTCAACATCTTCATAAATCGTCATCATCATCCACAAAAATATCCTCATCATCAATGTTTACCATAATTCAACATCATCATCATCATCATCATCATCATCATCATCATCACTATCATCATCATCATTCATTATCATGCTCATCATCATTCATCATCATCATCATCATCATCAACATCATCATCATCATTATCATCAGCATCACTATCATCATTCATCATGACGCTCATCATCGTACATAAGCATCATCATAGTTCATCATCATTGTCATCCACAAAAAAATCATCATCATCAATGTTTACCGAAGTTCATCATCATCTCATCATCATGCTCATCATTGTTCATCATCATCATCATCATTGTTGTCATGATCATCATCATCGCTCATCATCATCGTTGTCATCCTCAACATCATCAATCATGATTGTACATCAGTGTCATCATCATCATCATTATCATCATGCTCATCATCTTTCATAATCTCGTCACCCTCAATATCGTCATATATCATCATTGTCATCTACATAAAAAATATCATCATCAACATTTGCTGTAGTTCATCATTATTATCTTCATCATCATCATCACTATCATCATTCATCATCATGCTAGTCATCATTCATCATCATCTTCATCATCAACCATCATTGTCATCCACAAAAAAAGCTTCATCATCAACGTTTACCGTAGTTCATCAACATCATCATCATTATCATCAATATCATCTTCATCATCATCAATATGATCATTCATCATCATGCTCATCATCATCACCATCACCCTCAACATCATCACAAATCATCATCATCCAAAAAAATCATCCTCAACATTTACAATACTTCATCATCATCATCATCATCATCATCATGCTCATCATCATTCATCATCATGCTCATCATCATTTATCATCATCATCATCATCATGCTCATCATGCTCATCGCCATCATCATCATCATGGTCACCCTCAACATGATCATAAATGATCATCGTCATCATCAACGTTTATTGTAGTTCATCATCATCATCTTCATCACTATCATAATTCATCCTCATCCTCATCATCATTCATCATGTTCATCATCATACATCAGCGTCATCATCGTCATCCACAACATCATGATAAATCTTCATCGTCATCTACAATAAAGACATCATCAGCATCATTATCGTTGTTCATCATCATCACCATTATCATCATGGTCATCATCGTTGATCATAATCATCATCATTGTAACCCGCAACATCATCATCAAGGTTTACCACAATTCATCATCATCACCATTTTCATCATTCATTGTCATGCTCATCATTGTTAATAATCATGCCCATCATCGTCACCCACAAGAAAACTGTCATCATCAACGTTTACTGCAGTTCATCATCATCAGCTTCATCAGTATCATAATTCATCCTCGTCCTCATCATCATTCATCATCATGCTTATCATCATACATCAGTGTCATCATCGTTCATTATCATCATCATCGTCATCCACAACATCATGATAAATCTTCATCGTCATCCACAATAAAGACATCATCATCATCACCATTATCATCATGGTCATCATCGTTCATCGTAATCATCATCATCATCGTAACCCGCAACATCTTCATCAATGTTTACCATAATTCATCATCATCACCATTATCATCATTCATTGTCATGCTCATCATTGTTAATAATCATGCCCATCATTGTCATCCAAAACAAAATCATCATCACCAACGTTTACTGTAGTTCATAATCATCATCAAGATCATCATCATCATCATCGTAAATCATCATCATTATCATCATTACCCTCAACATCATCATAAATCTTCATCGACAACATTTACCATAGTTCATCATCATGCTCATCATTGTTCATAATCATGCTCATCATCGTCCCCCTCAGCATCATCAGAAATCATGATCGTCATCCATAACAAACTATCATCATCAACGTTTACCGTAGTTCATCATCACCATCATCATTCATTATCATGCTGATCATCATTCATCTTCATTATCATTATCATCGTCACCGTCAAGATCATCATAAATCGTCATCATCATCCACAAAAATATCCTCATCATCAACGCGCATCGTAGATTCAACATCATCAAGATCATCATCATCATCATTATCATCACTATCATCATCATCATTCATTATCATGCTCATCATCGT
>JAMKYM010000737.1:0-55125 GCA_026541065.1 Canavalia ensiformis
ATGGTTACAGTAGTTAGTAAAGAGGTGCCATAAGAGGTCGCAGACAGAAGGGCAAAGATGTAGCCAGGTGTCATATTGGTAGCAAAATACATTGTAAGTATCAGATCAAGGTTTCCGAGCCTGGGAAGTTATCACTACAGTAGAAGGTTGGAGGTCGGAGGCAAAGAGGTGCGTGCAGCGCATTGCAAGTACCAGCCGTCATGAGAGTCGGGTCGGAGGTTGCAAGTCGCAGTACCAACATGGTGCTGTGCCGTATGTAGCAAGTAGCGCCGGGTTCCAGTCTGCAGTAAATTCTGAGCAGGCAACGAAGCGTCAAGGCAGCGGTGCAGAGGTTGCAGGCAGCAAGTAGAAAGTTTTCGGCCCCAGGTTGCATGAGGGTTGCTAGTAAATAGCAGGTAGTGTAGATAGGTATATCGTGCAAGTTATAGGTTTGTTGTAGTAGGTCAGGCAGACGCAGGTGCATTGCGCCGCAGACAGGCGTAAAGTCAAGAAAGAAAAGGCAGCGTAGCATGCATCAGTCAGAGGTAGTGCAGGGTAGCAGGCACAGCTGCACGCGGTGGCAAGGCAGCACACGTGCAGCGGTGGCACCGTAGCAGCATGATTATAGCATCAGCAAGAAAGTCACGGTTGCGTGCGGTGTGTCGTAGCTAGTTACAGTCGAAAGTAGTAAAGAAGTCGCGTGAACAGCAGAGGCTGCGGATTGCATGTTCCGCGAGGATGATCACGCAAAGTTACGGTGTTGTAGGTTGCAGATAGCAGGTTACATGTTACAAGTATCAGGTTCAAGGTTCTGAGTTCCAAGTGTCACATTGAAGATAGCAAGTAGGAGGTGGCAGGTTGCAGGTTGCAGGTTGCTGGTAGGAGGTTCAAGGTTCCTAGTTGCAGGTGTTAGTTTTCTGGTAGCAGAATGCAAGCTGTAGGTAGTAGGTAGCAGGTAGCATGTTACATGTTACAAGTAATAGGTTCAATGTTTCGAGTTGCAGGTCACATTGCAGGTAGCAGGTTGCAAGTAACAGGTAAAAGGTTGTAGATTAGAGGTTCCAGGTTGAGAGTTGCAGGTAGCAGGTAGCAGGTAACATGTAGTATGTAGCAAGTAGTAGGTTGCAAGTTTCACATTCCAGGTAGTAGGTTGCAGGTTGAGGTAGTAGGGAGCAAGTTGTAAGTAGCAGGTACAAGATTCCAAGTTTCATGTTACAGGTTGCAGATAGAAGGTAGAAGGTAGAAGGTTGCAGATAGCAGGTAGCAGGTTGCATATTCCATGTTGTAGGTAGCAGGTTGCTGGTAGAAAGTAGCAAGTAGCAAGTAGCAGATTCCAAATATCAGGTTGCAAGTAGTAGCTATCAGAGAGGAGGTTACAGGTAGCAAGCCGCAAGTAGTAGGTAGAAGGTTGCAGATAGTAGGTACAAGGTTGAGGTTGCACGTAGCAGGTTGCAAGTGGCAGGTAGTAGGTTGCAGGAAGCAGGTAGTAGGTAGCAAATTGCATGTTGCTAGTTGCAGGTAGCTGGTAGCACGTTGCAGATAGAAGGTAGCAGATTGTGGTGTTAGGTAGCAGGTAACAGGTAGGAGGTTGTAGGTTGAAGGTTGCAAGTTGAAGGTGGAAGTTCCAGGTTGAAGGTTGCAGGTTGCCAATAGTAAGTACCAGCGAGCAAGTTGCACGTTGCAGGTAGCATGTAGTAGGTAGCAGGTAGCAAGTAAGAGGTAGAAGGTTAGACGTTGATGTGAGCATGGGAATTGGCTTTCAAGAGAAATTTTTAGCTTAAGGACAATAAAACTGAAATTTTTCCTAATTTTAATTTGGTTATATTTTTCTAAGTTGTAAAAGTGGGAATAGCTTATTCCAACATGGAATAAGAATATGTTATTTAGAATAGGAACAGGCTTAGGTTAAGAGCTTGGTTGGCTAAGGGCAGCCCAAACCCACAACCAAGCAGCCCCCTTCCTTTTTTCCTATAAATAAGGGCTTAATGTAAACAAATGGTACCTTTGTTCATTCTATACTATTGGAATCCGAGAATTCCCTTGAGAGAGCAGCTTTCTCTTCTCTTTCTTCTCCTCTGCTTGTTCTTGAGGGTCAAGACCCCTTTCCTTATCATTGGAGCCTCCAATGTGGTGGAACTTGGCTTATCTTCCTAGCTTCCTTTAGCTAGTGGAGTGGCGCCTAGCTTAGGAATTAATTTTCTACGGTTACATTCTGCCATTTACCTTTCTGCATTTACAATCTGGTTCTTAGTTTGTTTTAATTTTCAGCCTTTTCCCCTTTAATTTTGGTCATTTTCGTTTTCCTTTTTCTTCCATTTCGCACTTTATTTCCACCTTGATTGCACTTACAATCACCTTCCCCCAATTCCCTCTTTACATTCTCGCAAATTTATGTTTCCTTGCCTTTTCATTTCTACTGAACAATTTTAGAAGTTACAGTGATCTAAACCTGGGAGCTCCCAAACTATTCAGAATTTTGAGTTTCAATCTACCTCCAACCAGGTCCATCCTCCTCCTCCCAAGTGGGTCAGACAGACGTTACAAGTATATAAGGTTCCAGTTACGAGTTGAAAGGTGTCACGTTGCAAGTAGCAGAAAGAAGTAGCAGTAGTAGCCGTAGTAAGTAAGCGGTGAGGTTGGAGGTAGCATGTAACATGTAGCAGGTTGCAAGTCGCACGTAGCAGGTAATAATTACGAGGTTGTAGGTTGCAAGTTGCAGGTTGCATGTAGTAGATTGCAGGTCGCAGGTAGCAGGTGGTAAGTAGTAGGTAGCAAGTAGTAGTATGTAGGTTTCAGGTTCCAAGTAGCACCAAACCTGTGTCATAGGTCCCGATTAGCATGTAGATAGCGACGGGTTGCACGTTGCACGTTGCATGCAAAGCAGTTGAATTCGTAGGTAGCCGAGTTGCGATTAATAGGTAGCAAACTCCCGTGTGACACCTGCAACTTGGAACCTTGAACCTGTTACTTGTAACATTTAGCCTGCTACCCACAACTTGCTTGAAGCTGCCTGCCACCTGCAACCTTCTATCGGTAACCTACAAATTGAAACCTTCAATCTTGATCCTACTACCTGCCACCTACAACCTGCTATGTTCAACCTTAACCTGCTACCTGCAACTTGCTACCAGCTATCTGCTACCTGCAACTTGTAGCCTGCTACATGCTACCTCACACTTCCAACCTACTATGTGCAACCTTAACCTGTTATCTGCAACTTGCTACCTGCTATCTGTTACCTACAATCTGCAACCTCCAACCTGTAGCTTGCTACATGCTACCTCACACTTCCAACCTGCTATGTGCTACCTCACACCTCCAACTTGCTACCCCTACCAACACTGCATTCTAAGCCGCCCAGAACGGACACCTACAAATGAAACCTTGAGCTCGCTACAGGCAACGGCTAGCCTCATCCTAACCCTGCACATCTCGCCTGTCACTTGTAATCCCGCTTTACTGACCTCGCAATCTACCTCCCGCAACATGCTACCTATACTTCAGATAACTGAACGTTCAACTGAGTCCGCGTTACCCGCAACCTCAACCAGCTGCTACCTCTTACCCGCAACCTACGACATGATGCACACCGCAACTCGCACCTGAACATGACCCCAACTTAAACCTTGAAACTCATACTCAGAACGTGCAACCTACGACATCTTTCGCCACTCTACAACCATCAACCTACTACCTTGTAACTCCGCTTACCTACTCGCAACTGACACCTACTACCCACTACTTGTAACCCATTGCCCCGGAACCCGCAACCTATCAATCGACCCTCGCAATCTTAAACCTCTCCTACCCTCTACTACCCTTTTTCTTATGTGAAACCTCAATCCCGTTATTTTCTTATCTACTACTTACTCTTGCTACCTATCACGTTCTGCACTGCAATCTCAACTTGCTAATTAACGACTTGCAACATGCTACCTTACGACAACTTGCTACACCCACCTCCAATGTGACACCTACATGAAACATTTGCTAGCTGCGTGTACGTCTTGCCTCAACACAAAACGGTCCACTTACAGTTTAGGGTTCTAGATCGTAGAAGGTAACACGTAGCGGGTAGAGGGTTACGTGATGCATGTAGCGAGGTTCTTTGGTCATGTAGGTGCTGGTGCAATTTGCACGGGAAACGATGCGCTTAGTGAATCGCGAGGTTGCGGGTTGCGGAGGTACTGCGGCGTGCGGGCGGGTCGTAGGTAGCAGGTAGCATGTTGCAGGTTGTTGGTAGCATGTAGTAGGTTGCAGGTAGCAGGAAGTAGGTTACGGAGTCAGTAAGCGGGTATGTAGCATGTATTTGGTTCTGAAATGCTTGGTATGAATGGGCGGATTGCGAGTTACGAAGTTGGAGGTAGTCAGTGACAACTAGTAGCGGGTTTCGTGTAGCAAGTTCGGGTAGGTATCGGATAACAAGAAGCATCCGACGAGGGCGGCATGTTGCGGGTGTAGTCAACGAGTTGCATTCGGCGGGTAGCAAGTTGAGGTTGCATGTAGCATGTTGCGGGTGACGGTGCTTGAGTTAGGTTGCATGAGTAGTAGGTAGCATGTAGAAGGTTGCAGGTCGCAGGTAGCTGGTTACAGGTTGTAAGTAGAGGGTAGCATGTAGCAAGTTGCAGGTTAATACAACCCACTTAGGAGGAGGATGGACTAGTTAGAGGTAGGATTCAAGCTCAAAGGTCGAGACGCAGGTTTGGGAGCTCCTCTAAATCAGATCAATGTAGCACAAAATTGTGCATAGAAATGAAAAGACAAGGAAACATAAATTTGCAGAAGAAATAGGAATGGGGAAGGTGATTGCAGAATTAAAGGTTGGAAATAAAGTCGAAATGAAAGAAAAGGAAAACGAAAATGACCAAAATTAAAGGGAAAGGGGGCTGAAAATTAAAGCATAAAACTAAGAACCAGAATTGCAATTGCAAAAAGAGAGGTAAATGGCGAATGTAAATTACCCAGAAAAATAATTCCTAAGCTATGCGCCACTCCAATAGCTAGAGGAAGCTAGGAAGATAAGCCAAGTTCCACCAAATTGGAGGCTCCAATGATAAGGAAAAGGGTCTTGACCTCAAGAACAAGCAAGAGGAGAAGAAAGAGAAGAGAAAGTGCCATCCTCTCAAAGGAATTCTCAGATTCCAATAGTATAGAATGACCAAAGGTGCAACAATATTTGTTTACATTAAGCCCTTATTTATAGGAAAAAGGAAGCCGGGCTGCTTGGTTGAGTGTTTAGGCTGCCCTTAGCTAACCAAGCTCTTAACCTAAGCTTGTTCCTATTCTAAATAACCTGTTCTTATTCCATGTTGAATAGTTTATTCTCACTTTACAACTTAAAGAAAAATACAACCAATTAAAAATTAGGAAAAAAGTTTTATTATCTTTAAAATTTTTGAAATAATTTCGTATCAGCATTGGAAAGCAATCACCAATTTTTGCAAAAAATGAAGGATACAGAAGAGTATATGGTTCGAAGAAAGAAATTATGGAGAATCAGTAGATCAAATACGAACTTTCTTTTAATTTTTCAAATAGTTATTGGAAAGCAAATTTGACTAGGAACAAAAGGTTGATGTCATAGTTATTAACAAACATGTCCCAAGTAAACTTACGTGCTTTGATCCATTTTCTTTTCCCTAAAAAGTAGATCTTAGTATTATGAATATTTGTAATTACTAACAAATTAAGCATCCTAGACATTATCATAAAAATAGTTGAAGCATGTTAGGGCCTTTATATATGAAATTCACTATCAACATGGAAGATATGAGACATGGTGATAATCTAGGCATATGAATGGATCTAGACACATGATCTCAACAAATTTTGCAACAATGGTGTCCCAAATGTTTGGTAGAAGGCTTGAGTTCCATCTTTTGATTACTCTTTGTAAAGGGCCCATTTCCAAACCCTATAGATAGGTGAAAGGAATCGAGAACACTAAGCACTAAGTTTTCTTGATATTCAATACCTTCTTACAGGTGGCAACCTTGGTGCAACTCCACGGGAATACATCTAGAATTCTTCTAGAAGTTCACTAGACTCAAGTTTGGTTGAGTGTTCCAAGCAATACTCTTTGCACATGAGCATGTACATGGGTTGTCTAGCTAAAAGAATTTGCCTAATTTCTCCTTGATTGACAGATTTTTATCCTTTTCCTCATGTCTCCAACCTCTATCTTTTTTAAATTCTTTCCTTTAATTCCTCCTCTTCTCTTTCTCTCTTTTCTTTTCATTTGTACTTGATCTTTACAAACCTCACTGAGGCCAAAGGGAACTAGGTGACCTCGTGGGGTGAAAACAAAGGAATACCTATTGCTATGCCCATCACGGTGAACTTTCCTATCAAATTTCCATGGCCCCCCAAGAGCACATGACTTGCTTCCATGGGCACAACATCACAAGCAGTCAAGACACCTACCTATGGAAAAGGCAACTAAGACTTGCTATCCACTAAGAGGTCCCCATTGCCACTCAACCATTGCAACTTGTAAGGCCTAGGATGTGGGGTAGTGGTTAATCCTAACTTTTTGTATCAGCCTAGTACTAGCCACGTTTCAGGCAACTTCCCCCATCTATAATCAAGAACATGTCTTCCCCCCCCAATGAAAAGTATTTCTCTTTGGCTCCTCATCTTCCCCCCATGACCATGCTTCCTAGTAATCTCCTAACAACAAGAAGATCACCTTCGGGAGGCCATACTCTAATCCTTTCTTCACTTTAGAAGCAGCTGGTGGCACTAGAGCCAGAGTTTTCATGAGGATTCCAAAGATGAGACTTGTCCATTATCTCTAAGGATCATGCTCTTCTTGTTAGGGCATTGAGAGGCAATGTGCCCTCGTCTCCAAACACTTTAAACACTTAATGGATGATTCCTTTTTTATCGAAGTGGATGGGGTGTTGGCCTTTTCTTTCTTGGGATCTTTAATTTCCCTAGGATCTTTAGGCTTAAAAGGAACATCCTTGTGGCCTTCCTTCCTCTTATTTTCCTTCCAAGAAGGCTTTGAGGTTGAGTATCTACTCACCTTTTCTATGGAGTTGTTGTTCTACCTTTGGGCTTGGTCGTGGCAGTTCATTCAAACTCGTATAGTTGTGGGTTCACAACATCCCTAATCTCATCCTTAAGCCCTTCAAGGAATCTTGCCATTCTAGCCTCCTCACATTCTTCTATGTTGGCTCTAATGATGGCTACCTCCATATCTTTGTAGTACTCATCAACAAATTTATTACCTTGGGTTAATCTTTGAGCCTATTATAAGCTCCCTATGGAATGCAGTGGTACATACCTATTCCTACACAAGGATGGCTTTCATTTCTTCCCAAGTCTCAATAGGATGAAACCTTGCTCTCTCTTTCACTAGCTTATCCCACCAAATCAAAGCATAGTACGAAAATTCAAGACTAGGCCCAGCTTTACCACTATGTTCCTCCCACTTCATAGCACATGAAAATTTCTACCTTCAACTCCCATGATAGGTAGATTTGGGTCATTCAACCCTTGAAATTTTGGAATTCTAAACTTGGTTCCATCTATTCTTTCTTGGTTTCCATTTTCTATCCTACCTCTATTCCTAATCCTAGAAGAAGCTCAATGACTATGATGGCTAGGAGAATGTCTATCTCTACTTCTATGGATCCTACTCCTAGATGAATTTCTAACCCTAGTGGAGACCTACCCCTATCACTCATGCCTACCTTGGATTCCCACCCCCGATTATTCCTTTGGTTTCTTCTAGGGATTCATAGAATTCTTCTTGTGAAAGTTCCTCCAGGTGAATCAATTTTATTTTTGTTTTCGTAGAACTACTAGGCCCTTCATTTTGTTTCTTTTTAAACAAAGTCTCATTCCTCTTTTCTAGTTCATACAAACGTCTTCAAATTGTTCACTTTGTTTTCTTAACATTTTTTTCAAGGTTTGGCAAGGGCTTAGTTGTAACCTATTGAAGCTAGGTGGATAATCATTTTCACTCATGATGCTCTCCACTCAAGACACAAGATATGAAAAAAATCAATTGAGAAAATCACAAATATTCTAAGTACAAATTCCTACCACATAAAACACTTGAACACAATTAAGAAATTAAAATGCAGAAAGTTAATTGGTTTCTTACACAAACCAAGGTCCAAGATAGGGAAAGATAAGTAACAAGTAGTCACATAGGGCTAAGTTGTAAACCTAGCAATTATGGAACCCCCTTATTACTCCCTTTCAACAAGCACACTTAGACTCCCCCTTATGACTCCTTAAAACCACACAAAGGCCTTGGAACTTACACACAATTACTAACAAAATTACAAGGAAAATTCCTAAGTACAAACTAAATCAAAAGGATTACAATATTATAACCCTACTACAACCGAATTCTAAAATTACACCAAAAAGAAAGTCCTAGTAAGAGAAATCCTAATCTATTACAAATGGGTAAATTCTTCAAGTCAAGCTTCAAGTCAAGTCTTTCTCCAAGTTCAGCTCCAAGTCAAACAAAATTTCTTTCTTAGGTTGCGCCACAAAATTAAACAAAGAATTTTCATGAAACCAAGAAATTGTTAGCCAATTAAAACCAATTACTTCCTCCCTCACCAGTGTTTGCCACTCTTAGTCACTCAATTTGGTCTTGCTTTACCCTTGAAGAAAAGACACATATTCAACTTAAAATTAGAGGCCTTGATGTTTCCAATGTGGTAAAAACTCAACTCATCCAATTCAAGAATGGACAAAACATAGGAATTTTGGGGACAAAAGAAACTCTTATCACAAAAATTAGCTAAACTCAAAGGGATTAAAATTGTGACAAACTAGAATTCAAAGAAGACAAGTAACAACAAGTGGTGAAAAAAGAAGGCAATCAAAAGAATTCAAGAAGGATGAATGGATTACAAACTTTGTGTGAATTTGTTCTTAAAACTCAACTTAACCTTTCTTTGAAAGAAAATCATTCATATGCATCATAGTTCATTCAAGAGGATAAATCCAACTCAAGTTGTTCAACACACTTCAATTGATCCCAAACTCAACTCAAATATTACAATTGAAATACAATAAAATGAAACTTGAAGATCATTCAACTCTGGAATTTTTTTTTTACTTTTTTTTTTTAAAAAAAAATTCTGCCCGGATTTTTTTTCACGCGTTTTTTCGTTTTTTGTTCTTTGTTGATTCTTGATTTTTTGCGTTGTATCTTTTAGGGAAATGTAATGTACACTTATATCACTCCCAAAACAAGCACAGGATTAACACTTAAACACCCAACAACAATTTTTTCAAAGATCAAACACAAACTTCCTCAAGAACACATGAAGAACAGTGATGAACATGATGAACAATTTTCAGAAATTTTGCCAAAATGATTGAGGGGTTTTTGAGGCAACAATGATCAAGTTACAATTTCAACAACAAAACCCACAAAGTCCAAAGGATTTGAGAGAACAATAGATGTGTTCTTGCTAGAAATACGCAGAAAAAAAAAAAAAAACCCAGAAAAGGGGTTCTTCAATTTCTTGACATTTTGATGCAATTTTGAGAAAAATTCATCGATTAAATTGATGTTTAAGCAAGGATCAACAACATATGACTCAAAAGCAACACAAATTACATGTGAATTCAAACGAAGGGGCTGAAAATATGCGGAAAAACTGAACAAAAACGAGAGACAAAAATGGGAGAAGAAGATGATGAAAAATGAAGGAGAAAAGTGAGAAGTTACCTCCTTCCAAACAACAAGCTCTTGATACCACATAATACAACCCACTTGGGAGGTGGAGGATGGACCTAGTTAGTAGGATTGAAGCTCAAAATTCGGAAGCGTTTGGGAGCTCCTCAAATTAGGATCAATGTAGGCACAAAATTGTGCATAGAAATGAAAGACAAGGAAACATAAATTTGCGGGAGATGTAAAGAGGGAATTGGGGAAGGTGATTGTAAGAATTAAAGGCTGGAAATAAAGTGCAGAAATGGAAGAAAAGGCAAAACGAAAATGACCAAAATTAAAGGGGAAAGGGGCTGAAAATTGAAGCATAAACTAAGAACCTGAATTGTAAATTGCAAGAAGGTAAATGGCCCAGAATGTAAATTACAGAAAATTAATTCCTAAAGCTAAACCCTCCTTAGCTAGAGGGCTAGGAAGATAAACGGGTTCACCACATTAGAGGCTCCAATGATAGGAAAAGGGGTCTTGACCTCAAGAACAAGCAAGAGGAGAAGAAAGAGAAGAGAAAGTTGCTCTCTCAAGGGAATTCTCGGATTCCAATAGTATAGAATGACCAAAGGTGCCATTTGCTTACACTAAGCCCTTATTTATTGGAAAAAAGGAAGGGGGCTGCTTGGTTGTGGGTTTGGGTTGCCCTTAGCCAACCAAGCTCTTAACCTAAGCATGTTCCTATTCTAAATAAGCTATTCTTATTCCATGTTGGAATAAGCTATTCTCACTTTTACAACTTAAAGAAAAATACAACCAAATTAAAATTCGGAAAAATTTCAGTTTTATTATCCTTAAGCTAAAAATTTCTCTTGAGAGCTAATTTCCATGCTCACATCACAGGTGGTACGTTGCATGTTACAAGTAGGAGGTAGTGCGTAGCTGGTTGCAGGTTACAGGTAACTGGTAGCAAATAGCAGGTTTAATGTAGCATATTGCAGGTTGCAGGTTACAGGTAGCTGGTATCAAATAGATGGTAGCAGGCTGGCAGCAGGTAGCAAGTCGAGGTTATAGGTCAGACGTAGCAGCGAGCAGGTTGCAAGTAGTAGGTAGCTGGTAGCATGTAGCAGGTTGTAGGTGGTAGGTTGCAAGTCGCAAATAGTAGGAAGCAGTTTACAGGTCACAGGTAGTAGGTAGCAGGTAGCATGTTGCAGGTAACTAGTAGTAGATAGTAGGTTGCAGGTAGCCGGTAGCAGGTTTCATGTTGCATGTTACATGTTGCAGCTTGTAGCTTGCAGGCAGCAAGTTGCAAGTAGCAGGTAGCAAGTTGAGGTTGCACGTAGCATGTTGCAGGTGGCAAGTAGAAGGTTGTAGGTTGGATGTTGCAGTGAACAAGTTGCAGGTTGCAAGTAGTAGGCAGCATGTAGAAGGTTACATGTAGTAGGCAGCAGGTTGCAGCTTGTAGGTTTGATGTTCTAGGTAGTAGCGAGCAGGTTTTAGGTTGCAGGTCACAAGTAGCATGTAGATGTTACCAACTTACATGTTGAAGATTGTAGGTAGTAGGGAGTAGGTTGTTGGTTGCAGGAGGCAGGTTGCAGGTAGTAGGTATCAGTTGCATGTGGCAGCCAGCAGGTACCATGTAGCAGGTTGCAGGTAGCAGGCAGCAGGTTGCAGATTTAAGGTTCTAGGTTCCAAGTTATTGATAGTAGGCAGAAGGTTATTGTAGCAGGTTGCAGGTTGTAGGTTCCAGGTTTCAGGTTGCAGAGCGCAAATAGCATGTAACAGATATCAAGTTGGAGGTAGCGGGTAGAAGATAGCAGCTAGATGGTTGGAGGTTGGAGGTTGCATATAGCAGGTAGTAGGTCACAGCTTGCAGCAAGGAAGTTGCAGGTCGCAGGTAGATTGTAGCAAGTAGCGGGTTGCAGGTTGCAAGCAGCAGGTAGTATGTGGTAGGTTGCAAGTAGTAGGTAGCAGGTATCACATAGCAAGTTTCATATAGCAGGTTGCAGATTGCAGGTTCTAGGTTACAGGTTCTAGGTAGTAGGTAGCAGATTGCAGGTTGTCGGTAGAAGCGAACATGTTGCATGTTGCAGATTGCTGGTAGGTTGCAAGTAGCAGGTTAAACGTTACAAGAATCGAGTTCAAGGTTCCGAGTTACAGGTAGCAGGTAGCAGGTTGAAACTTGCAAGTTCCAGGTTTAAGGTTGTAGGTAGCAGGTTATAGATTACTAGTAGCAGGTAGCATGTAGCAGGTTGCAAGTTGCAAGGAGCAGGTAAATGGTTGCAGGTAGCCAGTAGCAGGTTACAGGAGGTCGCAGATAGAAGGCAGCATGTAGCGGGTGTCATGTTGCAGGTAGCAGGTAACACATTATAAGTATCAGGATCAAGGTTCCAATTTGGAAGTGTCACTTTGCAGGTAGAAGGTTCGAGGTTGGAGGTAGTAAGTAGCAGGTAGCAGGTTGCAAGTACCAGGTTGCAGGTAGCTGGTTGCAAGTTGCAAGTTGTAGGTACCAGGTTGAGGTTGCAAGTTGCATGTAGCAAGTAGCTGGTTCCAGGTAGCCGGTAGCAGGCAACAGGTTGAAGGTTGCAGGTAGCAAGTAGAAGTTTGCGGTCCCAGGTTGCAGATAGCAGGTTGCATGTAGTAGGTTGCTGGTAGCAGGTATTAGGTAGAAGGTTGCAAGTTATAGGTTGCAGATTGCAGGTAGCAGGTAGCAGGTAGTAGGTCATAGGCAATACGTTGCAGGTTGCAAGTAGCTGGTTGCAGGTTGTAGGTAGCAGGTAGTAGGTAGCAGGTTGCACATTGCAGGTAGCAAGTAACAGGTCACAGGTATCAGGTGGCATGTAGCAGGTTACAAGTTGCAAGTATCAGGTAGCAAGTAACAGCTTGCAAGTAGCAGGATGCAGGTTGCAAGTAGTAGGTTGCAGATTGCATGTTCTAGATAGATGATTGCAGGTTACAGGTTGTAGGTTGCAGATAGCAGGTTACATGTTACAAGTATCAGGTTCAAGGTTCTAAGTTCCATGTCTCACATTGAAGGTAGAGGGTAGGAGGTGGCAGGTTGCAGGTTGTAGGTTGCTGGTATGAGCTTCAAGGTTCCTAGTTGCAGGTGTCTGTTTGCTGGTAGCAGGTTGCAAGTTGTAGGTAGCAAGTAGCATGTTACACGTTACAAGTAACAGGTTCAATGTTCTGAATTGCAGGTGTCACATTGCAGGTAGCAGGTTGCAAGTAACGGTAAAAGGTTGCAGATTGGAGGTTCCAGGTTAAGAGTTGCAGGTAGCTGGTAGCGGGTAGCATGTAGCACTTAGCAAGTACTAGGTTGCAAGTTTCACATTCCAGGTAGTAGGTTGCAGGTTGAGGTAGTAGGTAGCAAGTTGTAAGTAGCAGGTACAAGATTCCAAGTTTCATGTTGCGAGTTGCGGTAGTAAAGTTGCGTATATTGCATGTTGTAGGTAAGAGTTCTTTGTAGAAAGTAGGTGTAGCAAAGTAGCAGATTCCAAATAGCAGGTTGCAAGTAGTAGGTATCAAAGAGGAGGTTACAGGTAGCAAGCCGCAAGTAGTAGGTCGAAGGTTGCAGATAGTAGGTAGAAGGTTGAGGTTGCATGTAGCAGGTTGCAGGAAGCAGGTAGCAGGTAGCAAATTGCATGTTGCTAGTTGCACGTAGCTGGTAGCACGTTGCAGATAGCAGGTAGCAGGTTGTTGGTGTTAGGTAGCAGGTAACAGGTAGGAGGTTGTAGGTTGAAGATTGCAAGTTGAAGGTGGAAGTTCCAGGTTGAAGGTTGCAGGTTGCCGGTAGTAAGTACCAGCGAGCAAGTTGCACGTTGCAGGTAGAATGTAGTAGGTAGCAGGTAGCAGGTTTCAGGTAAGAGGTAGCAGGTTTCACGTTACAAGTATAGGGTTCCAGGTTCCGAGTTGAAGGTGTCACGTTGCAGGTAGCAAGTAGCAGGTAGTAGGTTGTAGGTAGCAGGTAGCAGGTTGCAGGTTGGAGGTAGCATGTAACATGTAGCAAGTTGCAAGTTGCACGTAGCAGGTAATAATTACGAGGTTGTAGGTTGCAGGTTGCATGTAGCAGATTGAAGGTCGCAGGTCGGAAGTAGCAACGAGCAGGTTGCACGTTGTAGGTAGCAAGTATCATCTAAAATGTTGCAGGTCGCAGGTAGTAGGTGGCAAGTAGTAGGTAGAAAGTAGCAGCATGTAGGTTTCAGGTTCCAAGTAGCACCAAGCAGGTTGCAGGTCACAGTTAGCATGTAGATAGCAGCAGGTTGCACGTTGCAGGTTGCGTGTAGCAGGTTGCAGGTCATAGGTAGCAGGTTGCAGTTAATAGGTAGCAGCTCCGAGGTGACACCCTCAACTTGGAACCTTAAACCTGTTACTTGTAACATGTAACCTGCTACCTACAACTTGCTTGATGCTGCCTGCCACCTGCAACCTCCTATCGGTAACCTACAAATTGAAACCTTCAATCTTGATCTCAGCACACGCCACCCGCCGCTACACAGCAGATTGTCGTAAGTAGCCGGGTTGGGTTGCAAGCGAGCAGGAGTAGCAAAGTTGTAGGTTGCAAGTAGTAGGTAGCAGGTAGCACATAACAAGTTTCATATAGCAGGTTGCAGATTGCAGGTTGTAGATAGTAGGTAGCAGATTGCAGGTTGTCGGTAGCAGCGAGCATGTTGCATGTTGCAGATTGGTGCTGGGTTGCAGGTAGCAGGTTACACGTTACAAGAATCGAGTTCAAGGTTTCGAGTTACAGGTAACAGGTAGCAGGTTGTAGGTGGCTGGTTGAAACTTGCAAGTTCCAGGTTGAAGGTTGTAGGTAGCAGGTTATAGATTACTGGTAGGGGTAGCATGTAGCAGGTTGCAGGTTGCAAGGAGCAGGTAAATGGTTGCAGGTAGCCGGTAGCAGGTTACATTTGGTCGCAGGTAGAAGGCAGCATGTAGTGGGTGGCATGTTGCAGGTAGCAGGTAACACATTATAAGTATCAAGATCAAGGTTCCGATTTGGAAGTGTCACTTTGTAGGTAGAAGGTTGCAAGTTGGAGGTAGTAGGTGGCCGGTAGCAGGTTGCAAATACCAGATTGAAGGTCGCAGGTAGTTGGTTGCAGGTTGCAAGTTGCAGGTACCAGGTTGAGGCTGCAGGTTGCATGTAGCAAGTAGCTGGTTCCAGGTTGCAAGTAGCCGATAGCAGGCAACAAGTTGAAGGTAGCAGGTAGCAGGTTGCATGTAGTAGGTTGTTGGTAGCAGGTATTAGGTAGAAGGTTGCAAGTTGTAGGTTGCAGGTAGCAGGTAGCAGGTCGTAGGCAATACGTTGCAGGTAGCAGGTTGCAGGTAGTAGGTAGCAGGTCACAGGTAGCAGGTGGCATGTAGCAGGTTACAGGTTGCAAGTATCAGGTAGCAAGTAGCAGTTTGCAGGTAGCAGGATGCAGGTTGCAAGTGGTAGGTTGCAGATTGCATGTTCTAGATAGATGATTGCAGGTAGTAGGTTGCAGATTGCAGATTATTGGTGGCAGGTAGCTTGTAACAGGTTGTGGGTTGCAGATAGCAGGTTACATGTTACAAGTATCAGGTTCAAGGTTGAGTTTCAAATATCACATTGAAGGTAGCAAGTAGGAGGTGGCAGGTTGCAGGTTGCAGGTTGCTGGTTGCTGGTAGGAGGTTTAAGGTTCCTAGTTGCAGGTGTCACTTTGCAGGTAGCAGGTTGCAAGTTATAGGTAGCAGGTAGCAGGTAGCATGTTACACGTTACAAGTAACAGGTTCAATGTTCCGAGTTGCAGGTGTCACATTGCAGGTAGCAGGTTGCAAGTAATAGGTAAAAGGTTGCAGATTGGAGGTTCCAGGTTGAGAGTTGCAAGTAGCAGGTAGCACGTAGCAAGTACTAGGTTGCAAGTTTCACATTCTAGGTAGTAGGCACCAGGTTGCAAGTTGTAAGTAGCAGGTACAAGATTCCAAGTTTCATATTGCAGGTTGCAGGTAGAAGGTAGAAGGTTGCATATTGCATGTTGTAGGTAGCAAGTTGCTGGTAGAAAGTAGCACGTAGCAGGTAGCAAGTAGCAGATTCCAGATAGCAGGTTGCATGTAGTAGGTAGCAGAGAGGAGGTTACAGGTAGCAGGCCGCAAGTAATAAGTAGAAGGTTGCAGATAGCAGGTAGAAGGTTGAGGTTGCATGTAGCAAGTAACAGATTGCAGGTTGTAGGTTGTAGGTTGCAGGAAGCAGGTAGCAAATTGCATGTTACTGGTTGCAGGTATCTAGTAGCACATTGCAGATAGCAGGTAGCAGGTAACAGGTAGGAGGTTGTAGGTTGAAGGTTAAAAGTTGCAGGTGGAAGTTCCAGGTTGAAGGTTGCAGATTGCCGGTAGTAAGTACCGGGAAGCAAGTTGCATGTTGCAGGTAGCATGTAGTAGGAAGCAAGTAGCAGGTTACAGGTAAGAGGTAGCCGGTTAAACGTTACAAGTATTAGGTTCTAGGTTCCGAGTTGAAGGTGTCACGTTGCAGGTTGCAAGTAGCAAGTAGCATTTAACATGTAGCAGGTTGCAGGTAACAATTACGAGGTTGTAGGTTGCGGGTTACAGGTTGCATGTAGCAGATTGCAGGTCGCAGGTCGGAAGTAGCATCGAGCAGGTTGCACGTTGTAGGTAGCAAGTATCTTCTAGAATGTTGCAGGTTGCAGGTAGCAGGTGGCAAGTAGTAGGTAGCAAGTAGCAGCTTGTAGGTTGCAGGTTCCAAGTAGCAGCAAGCAGGTTGCAGGTCACAGTTAGCATGTAGATAGCAGCAGGTTGCACGTTGCATGTAGCAGGTTACAGGTCGTAGGTAGTAGGTTGCAGTTAGTAGGTAGCAAGTCCCAGGTGACACCTGCAACTTGGAACCTTGAACCTGTTACTTGTAACATGTAACCTGCTACCTACAACTTGCTTGATGCTGCCTGCCACCTGCAACCTCCTATCGGCTACCTACAAATTGAAACCTTCAATCTTGATCTTGCTACCTACCACCTGCAACCTGATATGTGCAACCTTAACCTGCTACCTGCTACGTGCAACCTTAACTTGCAACTTGATACATGCAACCTGATACTTACTATCTGCAACACGTAACATGCTACCATCTACATGCTACTTAAGACCTACAACCTGCAGCTGGCTCGCTGCTACCTGCAACCTGCAAGTTACTACCTGCTACCTACTGCCTGCAACCTGCTACCTTCGACCTGTAACCTGCTCGTCGCTACCTGAAACTTATAACCTCTAAGCTGGTACCTTCTACCTACTACCTACGACCGGCTACCTACGACCTGCAACTTGCAACCTTCTACATGCTACCTACAACCTTCTTACTGTTACGTCCGACCTACAACTTGCTATCTGCCACCTTCAACATACAACGTGCAACCTCAACCTGTTACCCGCTACATGGAACCTACTACCTGTTGCTTGCAACCTACCACCTGCTACCTGCTACCTGCAACTTGAAACCTACAACCTCCTCCTTGCTACCTACTACCTGCAACTTGCTACCTTATACCAGTAACCTACTACCTGCTCCATGCTACCTACTATGTGCTACCTGCTACTTGAATCCTGCAACCTGCAACCTACAACCTGATACCTGCTACCTGCTACCTATAACCTGCTACTTGCTACCTGCTATCTACTGATGTGAGCACCATCATTAAGGGACCAACCACTAGGTCAAGGGCCAAGAGAATTCAACAAGAGGTGAAAGCATTACTTCTCAAAAGGAAGGAATATCATGAAGCAATGTCATCCATGGAATTATCCTTCAAGGAAATTGTGGAATTCATAATTTTAACTTAGGAAAAATAAATTTGAAATTAGTAATTTGATTGTATTTTTCTTTACTTGTAAAAGTAGGGATAGTTTATTCCAACTTGGAATAAGGATAGACTATTTAGAATAGGAATAGGCTTAGCTTAAGGGCTTGGTTGGCTAGGAGCAACCCATACCCACAGCCAAGCAGCCCCTTTCTTTTTTTTTTTTCTATAAGTTAGGGTCTAATGTAAGCAAATGACACCTTTGGTCATTTTATACTATTGGAATCCAAGAATTCCCTTGAGAGAGCAGTTTTCTCTTGTCTTTCTTCTCCTCTTGCTTGTTCTTGAGGTCAAGACCCCTTTCCTTATCATTGGAGCCTCCAATATGGTGGAACTTGGCTTATCTTCCTAGCTTCCTCTAGTTAGGGGAGTGGCGCCTAACTTAGGAATTATTTTTCTCCTATTTACATTCTACCATTTACCTTCTTGCAATTTACAATTCTAGTTCTTAGTTTATGTCTTTAATTTTCAGCCCCTTTCCCCTTTAATTTTTAGTCATTTTCATTTTGTCTTTTTTTCCATTTCTGGCCCTTTATTTCAGCATTTAATTCTTGCAATCACCTTCCCCAATTTCCTCTTTACATTATGCAAATTTATGTTTCATTGTCTTTTCTTTATATGCACAATTTTTGTGCTACATTGACCATAATTTGAGGGGCTCCCAAAACTACTCAGAATTTTGAGCTTCAATTCCATCTCCAACTAGGTCCATCCTCCTCCTCCCAAGTGGGTTGTATTACCTACTACCTGCAACCGGCAACCTGCTACTTGGAACATGACATCTACAACTTGGAACCTTGAGCTTGATACTTGAAATGTTCAACGTGCTACCTTTAACCTGGGATTTGCTACATGCTGCCTGCCACCTGCAACTAGAAACCTACAACCTGCAATCTACAACCTTCTACCTTCTACCTGCAACCTACAACCTTCAACCTGGAACTTGAAAACTGCAACCTGCTACCTACAACCCCCAACCTCCAACCTGTAGCCTGCTACATGCTACCTCACACTTCCAACCTGCTATGTGCTACCTCACACCTCCAACTTGCTACCTGCTACCTACAACTTGCAAGCTGCTACCAGGAACGTGACACCTACAAATCGAAACCTTGAGCCTAATACTTGTAACGAGCAACCTCCTACCTTCATCTTGCAACTTGCTACATCTTTGCTGGCCTGTAACCCAACCTACAATAGTAACATGCTACCTACTTGCATAATGAACGTTCAATAATTGAGGCGTGGCTTTGCAACCTGCAACATACCACATGATGCCTGTTACCTGCAACTTGAAACTTGTACTTGTAACGTGCAACCTGCTACATGCTGCCTACCACCTACAACCATCAACCTACAACCTACAATCAACAACCTGCTACCTACTACCCACTACTTATAACCATTACCCTAGAACCTGCAACCTATCAATTGGGACCTGCAACCTGCTATCTACTACCTGCAATCTTAAACCTCCTACCTTCTACCTACAACCTGCTGCCTGCTATGTGCAACGTCAACCTGTTACCTGCTACCTTACTACCTGCAACCTGCTACCTTATACGTGCTACCTGCAACCTGCAATCTACAACCTGCGACTTGTAACCTGCAACCAGCAACCTGCTACCTGTAATGTGACACCTACATGAAACCTGTTACTTGCTACGTGTTACCTACAACACGAAACAGGTCACACTGCAGGTTGCAGGTTCTAGATGCGTAGAAGGTAACAGGTAGTAGGTAGAACGCTGGGTTACACGTAACATGTAGCAGGTTACTGGTTGTAGGTAGCAAGTTGCATATTTCTGCCCTTCCAAATTCAGCCAATTGCAAAATAATTCGCGGAGGTTGCAAAAAGGTTGTGGGTAAGCATGCGGGTGTGGGTCGTAGGTAAAGGTAGCATGTTGCAGGT
This sequence comes from Canavalia ensiformis, assembly GCA_026541065.1. NCBI lineage: Eukaryota > Viridiplantae > Streptophyta > Magnoliopsida > Fabales > Fabaceae > Canavalia > Canavalia ensiformis. The sequence continues at coordinate 19,352 of JAMKYM010000737.1, forward strand.
TGTAGGTAGCAGGTTATAGGTTGTTAGTAGCATGTAGCAGGTTGCAGGTTGCAGGTAGCAGGAAGCAGGTTACAGGTCAAGTAGCAGGTAGCATGTAGCTAGTTACAGGTAACTGGTAGCAGATAGTAGGTTGTAGGTTGCAGGTTGCAAGTTGGAGGTAGCCGGTAACCAGTAGCAGGTTTCATGTAGCAAGTTGCAGGTATGAGATAGCAAGTAGTATCCAGCAGGTAGCCGATAGCAGGTTGCATGCAGCAGGTAGCAAGTTGAGGTTGCATGTAGCATGTTGCAGGTAGCATGTTGCAGGTGGCAGGTAGCAGGTTGTAGGTTGCAGGTAGTAGGTAGCATGTAGAAGGTTGCATGTTGTAGGTAGCTGGTTACAGGTAGTAAGTAGAGGGTAGCATGTAGCAGGTTGCATGTAGTACGTTGCATGTTACAGGTAGCTCACGCAATGGACGTCTTTGGGGGTTACTGTGTGGCGGTACAGGTTACAAGTAAGCGGTATAGGTTCTGAATAGCGATAGCGGAGTTTAATGTAGCATGTTGCAGGTTACAAAAATCGGTAAAGATAGAAGGTTTCTGGCAAAGGTTGCGGCGAGGGTAGCAGTTGAGGTTGTAGGTCGACGTATGCAGCGAACAAACCAGAGATAGTAGGTAGCATGTGGAAGGTTGCAGGTAGCTGGTAGCTGGTTACAGGTAGTAGGTAGTAGGTAGCAGGTAGCATGTAGCAGGTTGTAGGTGGTAGGTTGCAGGTCGCAAATAGTAGGAAGCAGTTTACTGGTCACAGGTAGTAGGTAGCAGGTAGCAAGTTGAGGTTGCACGTAGCATATTGCAGGTGGAAAGTGGAAGGTTGTAGGTCGGATGTAGCAGCGAGCAAGTTGCAGGTTGCAAGTAGTAGGTAGCATGTAGAAGGTTACAGGTAGCAGGCAGCAGGTTGCAGCTTGTAAGTTCGATGTTCTAGGTAGCAGCAAGCAGGTTGCAAGTTGCAGGTCACAGGTAGCATGTAGATGTTAGCAGGTTACATGTTGAAGGTTGTAGGTAGTAGGGAGTAGGTTGTTGGTTGCAGGAGGAAGGTTGCAGGTAGTAGGTATCAGTTGCAGGTGGCAGCCAGCAGGTAGCATGTAGCAGGTAGCAGGCAGCAGGTTGCAGATTGAAGGTTCTAGGTTCCAAGTTGTCGATAGTAGGCAGAAGGTTGTGGTAGCAAGTTGCAGGTTGTAGGTTCCAGGTTTTAGGTTACAAAGCGTAGGTAGCATGTAACAGCTGCCAAGTTGGAGGTAGTAGGTTGGAAGTAGCAGGTAAAAGATAGCTACTAGCAGGTTGCATGTAGCAGGTAGTAGGTCACAGCTTGCAGCAAGGAAGTTGCAGGTCGCAGGTAGATTGTAGCAAGTAGCGGGTTACAGGTTGCAAACAGCAGGTAGCAGGTTGTAGGTTGCAAGTAGTAGGTAGCAGGTAGCACATAGCAAGTTTCATATAGCAGGTTGCAGATTGCAGGTTCTAGGTTACAGGTTGTAGGTAGTTGGGTAGCAGGTTCTAGGTTGCAGGTTGTAGGTAGTTGGGTAGCAGGTTACATATTACTGGAAGCGGGTAGCATGTAGCAAGTTGTAGGTTGCAAGGAGCAGGTAAATGGTTGCAGGTAGCCGGTAGCAGGTTACAAGAGGTCGCAGGTAGAAGGCAACATGTAGCGGGTGGTAGGCAATATGTTGCAGGTTTCAATTTTGAAGTGTCACTTTGCAGGTAGCAGGTTGTAGGTCACAGGTAGTTGGTTGCAGGTTGCAAGTACCAGGTTGTAGGTCGCAGGTAGTTGGTTGCAGGTGGCAAGTTGCAGGTACCAGGTTGAGGTTGCAGGTTGCATGTAGCAAGTAGCTGGTTCTAGGTTGCATGTAGCCGGTAGCAGGTAGCAGGTATTAGGTAGAAGGTTGCAAGTTGTAGGTTGCAGGTAGCAGGTAGCAGGTCACAGGTAGCAGGTGGCAGGTAGCAGGTTAGAGGTTGGAAGTATCAGGTAGCAAGTAGCAGCTTGCAGGTAGCAGGATGCAGGTTGCAAGTAGTAGGTTGCATATTGCATGTTCCAGAGAGATGATTGCAAGTTGCAGGTAGCAGGTAGCAGGTTGCATATTGCAGGTTACGGGTGGCAGGTAGCGTGTAGCAGGTTGTAGGTTGCAGATAGCAGGTTACATGTTACAAGTATCAGGTTCAACGTTCTGAGTTGCAGGTGTTACATTGAAGGTAGCAGATAGGAGGTGGCAGGTTGCAGGTTGCTAGTAGGAGTTTCAAGGTTCCTAGTTGCAGGTGTCACTTTGCTGGTAGCAGGTTGCAAGTTGTAGGTAGCAGGTAGCATGTTACACGTTACAAGTAACAGGTTCAATGTTCCGAGTTGCAGGTGTCACATTGCAAGTTGCAAGTAACAGGCAAAAGGTTGCAGATTGGAGGTTCCAGGTTGAGAGTAGTAGGTAGCATGTAGCACGTAGCAAGTACTAGGTTGCAAGTTTCACATTCCAGGTAGCAAGTAGGAGGTGGCAGGTTGCAGGTTGCAGGTTGCTGGTTGCTGGTTGCTGGTAGGAGGTTTAAGGTTCCTAGTTGCAGGTGTCACTTTGCTGGTAGCAGGTTGCAAGTTATAGGTAGCAGGTAGCATGTTACACGTTACAAGTAACAGGTTCAATGTTCCGAGTTGCAGGTGTCACATTGCAGGTAGCAGGTTGGAAGTAACAGGTAAAAGGTTGCAGATTGGAGGTTCCAGGTTGAGAGTTGCAGGTAGCATGTAGCACAGAGCAAGTACTAGGTTGCAAGTTTCACATTCCAGGTAGTAGGTTGCAGGTTGAGGTAGTAGGTAGCAGCGGGTTGCAAGTTGTAAGTAGCAGGTACAAGATTCCAAGTTTCATGTTGCATGTTGTAGGTAGTAGGTTGCTGGTAGAAAGTATCAGGTATCAGGTAGCAAGTAGCAGATTCCAGATACCAGGTTGCATGTAGTAGGTAGCAGAGAGGAGGTTACAGGTAGTAGGCCGCAAGTAATAGGTAGAAGGTTGCAGATAGCAGGTAGAAGGTTGAGGTTGCACATAGTAGGTTGCAAGTGGCAGGTAGAAGGTTGCAGGTTGCAGGAAGCAGGTAGTAGGTAGCTGGTAGCACGTTGCAGATAGTAGGTACCAGGTTGTTGGTGTTAGGTAGTAGGTAACAGGTAGGAGGTTGTAGGTTGAAGGTTGCAAGTTGTAGGTGGAAGTTCCAGGTTGAAGGTTGCAGGTTGCCGATAGTAAGTACCAGCGAGCAAGTTGCACGTTGCAGGTAGCATGTAGTAGGTAGCAGGTAACAAGTTACAGGTAAGAGGTAGCAGGTTAGACGTTACAAGTATAAGGTTCCAGGTTCCGAGTGAAGGTGTCACGTTGCAGGTAGCAAGTAGCATGTAACATGTAGCAGGTTGCAAGTCGGAGGTAGCAGGTAACAATTACGAGGTTGTAGGTTGCAGGTTGCAATGAGTCGACACGACGCTTCATCGCCTGACTCTGCTTGATTCGACCCAACTCGGCTGGACTCGACTCATCCCAATTCGATGCAACTCTACTCAGCTTGACATTCAACTTGACTACACTCTGGTCAACTCCGCTCGACTTTCCTCGACGTGCCTCGTCACCATTGGAGTCGACTAGACACAACTTTTCTCGACACGACCCGACTTGGCTGGACTGGACTCGACTCGACTCGACTCATCCCCACCAAACTTGCCTCGACTTCACTTGATTCGCCACGGCACGATTCAACTGCCCTCGACATGAGTCGACCCGACTTTTCCGAAATCGACTCAACTTCGCTGACCTCAACTTGACTCGACTCGTCGCAGTTTGACGCCACTCTGCTCAACTCGACTTTCAACTTGATTACACTCTGGTCGACTCCACTCGACTTTCCTCGACATGACTTGTCACCATTAGAGTCGACTAGACACAACTTTTCACGACACGATGCTTCATCGCCTCACTCTGCTTGACTCGACCGACTCGGGTCGACTCAACTCATCGCAGTTCGACGCCCCTCTACTCAGCTCGACTTTCAACTTGACTACACTCCGGTCGACTTTCCTTGACGTGACTCGTCACCATTGGAGTCGACTACACACAAATTTTCTCTACACGACGCTTCATCTCTAGACTCTGCTCGACTCGACCCGACTCGGCTGGACTGGACTAGACTCGACTCATCCCAACTAGACTCGCCTCGACTGCACTTGACTTTGCTTGATTCGCTGTGACATGATTGAACTGCGCTAGACATGAGTCGACACGACTTTTCCCGAATCAACTCAACTTTGCTCAACTCGACTTGACTCGACTTATCGCAGTTCGACGCCACTCTGCTCAGCTCGACTTTCAACTTGACTACACTCCGGTCGACTCCGCTTGACTTTCCTCGACAGGACTCATCACCATTGGAGTCGACTAGACAAAACTTTTCTCGACACGACGCTTCATCGCCTTGTTCTGCTCGACTCAACCCGACTCGGCTGGACTCGACTCGACTCATCCCACCTTGACTCACCTCGACTTCCCTTCATTCGCCACGGCACGATTTAACTGCGCTCAACATGAGTCGACTCGACTTTTCCTGAATCGACTCAACTTCGCTCAACTCGACTCTACTCGGCTTGTCGCAGTTTGACGCCACTCTGCTCAGCTCGACTTTCAACTTGACTACACTCCGGTCGACTCTGCTTGACTTTCATCGACGTGACTTGTTACCACTGGAGTCGACTAGACACAACTTTTGTCGACACGACGCATCATCGCCTGACTCTGCTTGACTCGACCTGACTCGGCTAGACTCGACTCATCCCAACAAGACTCGCCTCGACTCCACTTGACTTCGCATGATTCACCACGGCACGATTCAACTGCACTCGACATCAGTCGACTCGACTTTTCCCGTATCGACTCAACTTCGCTCAACTCGGCTCGGCTCGGCTCATCGCAGTTCGACGCCACTCTTCTCAGGTCAATTTTCAACTTGACTACACTTCGTTCGACTCCGCTCGACTTTCATCGACGTGACTCGTCACCATTGGAGTCGACTAGACACAACTTTTCTCGACACGACACTTCATCGCCTGACTCTGCTCGTCTCGACCCGACTCGGCTAGACTCGACTCGACTTGACTCGAATCATCACAGTTTGACACAACGCTGCTCTGCTCAACTTTCAACTTGACTACACTCTGTTCGACTCCGCTCGACTTTCCTTGACGTGAATCGTCATCATTGGAGTCGACGAGACAACTTTTTTGGACACGATGCTTCATCGCCTAACTCTGCTCGACTCGACCTGACTCGGCTAGACTCGACTCGCTTCCACTCATGCCAGCTAGACTCGCCTCGACTCCACTCAACTTCGCTTGATTCGCCATGACACAATGCAACTGCGCTCGACATGAGTCAACTCGACTTTTCCCGAATCGACTCAACTTCACTCAACTCGACTCATCACAGTTCAACGCCACCCTACTCAGCTCGACTTTAAGCTTGACTACACTACGGTTGACTCCGCTCGACTTTCCTCGATGTGACTCGTCACCATTCGAGTTGACTAGACACAACTTTTCTCGACACAACGCTTCATCGACTGATTCTGCTCGACTCGACCCGACTCGGCTGGACTCGATTTCACTCGACACGACTCGGGTGGACTAGACTCGACTTGACGCGACTCATCAAAACTAGACTCGCCCTGACTCCACTCTACTTTGCTTGATTCGCCACGGCACGATTCAACTACCCTCGACATGAGGCGAGTCGACTTTTCCCGAATCGACTCAACTTCGCTCAACTCGACTCGACTCGACTCATTGAAGTTCAACGCCATTCTGTTCAGCTCGACTTTAAACTTGAGTACATTCCGCTCGACTTTCCTCGACGTGAATCGTCATCATTGGACTCGACGAGAAACAACTTTTCTCGGCACGATGCTTCATCGTCTGACTCTGCTCGACTCGATCCGACTCGGCTGGACTGGACTGGACTGGACTCGACTCATGCCAACTCGACTCTCCTCGACTTCGCTTGATACGCGACGACACGATTCAACTGCGATCGACATGAGTCGACTCGACTTTTCCCGAATCGACTCAACTTCGCTCAACTCGGCTCGACTCGACTCATTGCAGTTCGACGCCATTCAGCTCAGCTCGACTTTCAACTTGACTACACTCTGGTCAACTCCGCTCGACTTTCCTAGACGTGACTCACCACCATTGGAGTCGAGTAGACACAACTTTTCTCGACACGACGCTTCATCGCCTGACTCTGCTCGACTCGACCCGACACGGCTGGACTCGACTCGGCTCGGCTCGACCCGACTCATCTAGACTGTACTCGACTTGACTTGATTCATCAAAACTAGACTCGCCCCGACTCCACTCGACTTCGCTTGATTCGCCATGGCGCGAATCAACTACGTTCGACATGAGTCGAGTCGACTTTTCCCGAATCGACTCCACTTCGCTCAATTGGACTCGACTCGACTCATCGCAATTCGACGCCACTCTGCTCAGCTCGACTTTAAACTCGACTACACTCCGGTCAAATTTCCTTGACGTGACTCGTCATCATTGGAGTCCACTAGGCACAACTTTTCTCGACATGACGCTTCATCTCCTGACTCTGCTCGACACGACCCGACTCGGCTGGACTGGACTCGGATCGACTTCGCTTTACTCGCGATGGCGCGATTCAACTGCGCTCGACATGAGGTGACTCTACTTTTCCGGAATCGACTCAACTTCGCTCAACTCAACTTGTCTCCACTCATCGCAGATCGACGCCACTCAGCTCAGCTCGATTCTCAACTTGACTACACTCCGGTCGACTCCGCTCGACTTTCCTGGACAAGACTCGTCACCATTGAAGTCGACTAGACACAACTTTTCTCTACACGACGCTTCCTCGCCTGACTCTGCTTGATTCGACCTGACTTGAGTCGGCTCGACTCGACTCATCGTAGTTCGATGCAACTCTGCTCAGCTCGACTTTCAACTTGACTACAGTCCGATCGACTCCCCTCGACTTTCCTCGACGTGACTCGTCACCATTTGAGTCTACTACACCCAATTTTTCTCGACACGACACTTCATCGCCTAACTCTGCACGACACGACCCGACTCGGCTGGATTGGACTCGACTCGAATCGTCTCATCCCAACTAGACTCGCCTCGACTCCACTCGACTTCGCTTGATTCACCACGGAAGGATTCAACTGCGGTCGACATGAGTCAACTCGACTTTTCTCGAATCGACTCAACTTCGCTCAACTCGACTTGGCTGGACTCATCGCAATTCGACGCCACTCTGCTCAGCTCGACTTTCAACTTGACTACACTCCGGTCAACTCCGCTCGACTTTCCTCGACGTGACTCGTCACCATTGGAGTCGACTAGACACAACTTTTGTAGACACGACGCTTCATTGCCTGACTCTGCTCCGCACGATGCGACTCGGCTAGACTGGACTGGACTGGACTGGACTCATCCCAACTAGACTCGCCTCGACTCCGCTCAACTTCGCTTGATTCGGCATGGCACGATTGAACTGCCCTTGACATGAGTCGACCCGACTTTTCCGGAATCGACTCAACTTCGCTCAACTCGACTTGACTCGACTCAGCGCAGTTCCACCCCACTCTGCTCAGCTCGACTTTCAACTTATTTACACTCTGGTCGACTCCGCTCGACTTTCCTCGACGTCACTCGTCACCATTGGAGTCGACTAGACACAACTTTTCACGACACGATGCTTCATCGCCTCACTCTACTCGACTCGATCCGACTCGGCTCGACTCGACCCATCGCAGTTCGACGCCACTCTGCTCAGCTCGACTTTCAACTTGACTACACTCCGGTCGACTCCGCTCTACTTTCCTCGACGTGGCTCGTCACCATTGGAGTCGACTAGACACAACTTTTCTCTACACGACGCTTCATCTCCAGAATCTGCTCGACTCGACCCGACTCAGCTGGACTGGACTTGACTCGACTCGACTCATCCCAACTAGACTCGCCTCAACTTCACTGTGTTCGTTTGATTCGCAGTGGCACGATTCAACTGCACTAGACATAAGTCAACTCCACTCGACTTTGCTTCATTCGCCACGACACGATTTAACTGCGCTCAACATAAGTCGACTCGACTTTTGCCGAATCGACTGAACTTCGCTCAATTCGACTTGACTAGACTTATCGCAGTTCGACGCCACTCTACTCAGCTCGACTCGACTCATCGCAGTTCTACTTCACTCTGCTCAGCTCGACTTTCAACTTGACTACACTCCGATCGACTCTGCTTGACTTTCATCGATGTGACTCGTTACCATTAGAGTCGACTACACACAACTTTTCTCGACACGACGCTTCATCACCTGACTCTGCTTGACTCGATGCGACTCGGCTAGACTCGACTCATCCTAACAAGACTCGCCTCGACTCCACTCGACTTCGCTTGATTCGTCACGGCACGATTCAACTGCACTCGACATTAGTCGACTCGACTTTTCCCGTATCGACTCAACTTCGCTCAACTCGGCTCGACTCGACTCATCGTAGTTTGACGCCACTCTGCTCAGGTAAACTTTCAACTTGACTACACTTCGGTCGACTCCGCTTGACTTTCATCAACGTGACTCGTCACCATTGGAGTCAACTAGACACAACTTTTCTCGACACGACGCTTCATCGCCTGATTCTGCTCGACTCGACCTGACTCAGCTGGACTCGACTCGACTCCACTCGACTCATCTCAGTTCGACGAACCTCTGCTCTGCTCGACGTTCAACTTGACTACACTCCGGTCGGCTTCGCTCGACTTTCCTCGACGTGAATCGTCACCATTCGAGTCGACGAGAAACAACTTTTCTCCACACGATGCTTCATTGCCTGACTTTGCTCGACTCGACCTGACTCAACTTGATTCGACTCATGCCAACTCGACTCGCCTCGACTTCGCTTGATGCGCGACGACACGATTCAACTGCGCTCGACATGAGTTGACTCGACTTTTCCCGAATCGACTCAACTTCACTCAACTCGGCTCGACTCGACTCATCGCAGTTCGACGCCATTCTGCTCAGCTCGACTTTCAACTTGACTACACTTCGGTCGACTCCGCTCCACTTTCCTCGACGTGACTCGTCACTATTGGAGTCGAGTAGACACAACTTTTCTCCACACGACGGTTCATCGCCTTACTCTACTCGACTCAACCTGACTCGACCCGACTCGACTCGGCTCGGCTCGACCCTACTCAGTTGGACTGTACTCGACTTGACTTGATTCATCAAAACTAGACTCACCCCGACTCCACTCGACCTTGCTTGATTCGCCACGGCACGATTCAACTACGCTCGACATGAGTCGACTCGACTTTTCCCGAATCGACTCAACTTCGCTCAACTTGACTCGACCTGACTCATCACAGTTCGACGCCACTCTACCTAACTCGACTTTAAACTTGACTACACTCCAGTCGACTTTCCTCGACGTGACTCGTCACCATTGGAGTCGACTAAACACAACTTTTCTCGACCCGACGCTTCATCGCCTGACTCTTCTCGGCTGGACTCGACTCGATTCGACTCATGCCAACTAGACTCGCCTCAACTCCACTCGACTTTGCCTGATTCGCCTCGGCACGATTCAACTCCGCTCGACATGAGTCGACTCGACTTTTCCCGAATCGACTCAACTTCGCTCAACTTGACTCGACTGGAGGCATCGCAGTTCGACGCCACACTGCTCAGCTCGACTTTAAACTTGACTACACTCCAGTCGACTCCGGTCGACTTTCCTCGACATGACTCGTCACCATTGGAGTCGACTAGACACAACATTTCTCGACACGACGCTTCATCGCCTGACTCTTCTCGACTCGACCCAACTCAGCTGGACTTGACTCTACTCATCGCAGTTCGACGCAACTCTACTTAGCTCGATTTTCAACTTGACTATACTCTGGTCGACTCCGCTGGACTTTCCTTGACGTGACTCGTCACCATTGGAGTTGATGTGAGCATGGAAATTGGCTTTCAATATCAATCTTTTGTAAATAAATTTCAAAGAACAATACAAAATTTACATTTTTCATGTTTCTTGAGCACGTGCTTCACATTATGGGCTTTACTTCTTAAAATTTCCATTCCTTTTTATCCCTTCAGCCCACTTCTTATTCCTACACCAAAACAATAAATACCTTGGTGATATTGCCAGTGCTGTAATAAATAATCTTGAACATCTAATTAACCAAGCTCAAAGAAAAAAGCCCAATGAGAAAACAGAATAAACAACCAAGGATTCTAGATCACCATTCAAAGTGTCTTGTCAAATAAAATATATCCCGCTGGAATCAAGTTTAAATCCAGGAAAAATTTAAGGATGCAAAAAGGATCCGCTGAATTAGAAACCAAAATGACCTCGGCAAGGTCAATATCTAACTACATAAAATTCAAGAAAAAGAGAACACCCGTTGGATTAAAGTCAAAAAAATAATCCAGGCAAAATTAAGGTTAAAACATAAAATTCAAGAAGAAGTGAAACCCGCTAGATTAAAACCCATAAATAATCCAGGCAAAGGCAGGGTTCAAGTTCAAAAGACTAAATCAACAAAGGCATGATTAGAAAAGGTCTTGAGGGATTCCAAAAACAATTCAGGAAAAATCAGGATCAAAACACAGCTCGCTAGGTCAACAAGCCTCAAAATGGCCTAGGCAAAAGTTAGGGCATAATCAAACAGAGGTCCGCTATGTTGAAAATCCTCAAAAACGGCCTAGGCAAAAGTTAAGGCACGATCGAACAAAAGCCCGCTAGGTCAACAATCCTCAAAAACGGCCTAGGCAAAAGTTAGGGCACGATTAAATAGAAGCTCGCTAGGTCGACAAACCCTCAAAGGGCGGCCTAGCCAAAAGTTAGGGCACGATCAAACAAAAGCCCGCTAGGTCGACAAACCCCCAAAGACGACCTAGGAAAAATTTAGGGCACAATCAAGCAGAAGGCCCGCTAGGTCGACAACTCTCAAAGACGACCTAGGAAAAAGTTAGGGCACAATCAAATAGAAGCCCGCTAGGTCGACAACCCTCAAACACGACCTAGGCAAAAATTAGGGCACACAATCAAGAGCCTGCTAAGTTGAAAACCTGTAAGGGCAACCTAGGCAAAAGTTAGGGTGAAACGAAGGACCTGCTGGGTTGAAAGCTCAAAAGAACAACCCAGGCAAAAATTAAGGTCAAACCAGGAAACCCAGGATAACATGACATTCTGCACTTCACATCTTAAAACTAGGGAAAAATTTTGCCATTTTCTCAAGTTTAATTAATTTGACAATCAAGATTATGAAAAGCAGCATTGATATTTTTCATCAAAAGGTGCCATTTGGGCAATCAAATCCACATCTTTCGTCATCCTTCCCTTTCAAGTACACTACCCGAAACCATCTCTTTCTTTCCATTGACCATCCAGAATCACTTTGCACACCTCAAAAATGCACATGCCAAAAAGAAATGTGAAAATGTAAAAAATTAAAAAGGGATTAATTTTGAAAAATCATGACAAGTCGGATGAATCCTCAACCATTGCGACGCAGCACGACATGACTGTTTCCCAAAAGTTCATCCTCCTGTCAGACATAATGCCACTAAGACAAAAGGAGTGTGTCTTATTCAATACTTCTGACCATTGTTGGGACTCAAAAATCCTGGAAAAGAAGGTTCCAAAGTTGATCAAAAAGCTAAGAGATTGACCAAAACATCGAACTTAGGTCAATCTAGCTCGTCCGAATTTTTGGTTCCTGTCGCACCAACTATAAGGTTGTCAAGAAAGGACATGTCGTAAAAATCAACATTAAGAGAAACAAATTTTTTTTTTCACCATTTCATGGTTTGCATTTATCCCATAGCATCTGTTTCATCAAGTAAATATTTCAAGCATCAAAATAAGAACCCCCACACCATTTTGCATTCAAGCATCACAAATACCACATTCTTTTCATTAAAACACATAAGCATCTTTTTATTCAAGCATTGCACAATCCATTTTTTGTCAAAACTAATTAAGACCTGGGTAAAATTGCCCGAGTCAATCATAGTTAAAAGGACTCAAGCTCAAACTGGGGCAAATGCTTGCCCACAAAATTCAATTTGAGGTCATCCTCAAATCCTGGATCGAGTCCAAACTGGGGCAAACGCTTGCCCACAAAAATTTAATTCGAGGTCATCCTCAAATTCTGAACCAAGAACAAAGCTGGGGCAAGCATTTGTCTAGAAAACTCCAGTTGAGGTAATCCTCAATTCTAGAAAATTCCAAAACTGGGGCGAACATTCGCCCGGAAAATCCAAGTTGACACGATTCTCAATTCCTCAACCCCAAACTCAAGATAGGGAAAACATGTGCCCAGAAAAATTCAAGATAAGGTAAACCTCAAAATCTGAATCAAGATTCAAAATGGGGCAGACGCTTGCCCAAAATCCCATCAAGTTAAGGCATTCCTCGATTGCCCAAAACCTTCCAAAATGGGGCAAAATGTTTGCCTAAACTTCATTCAGATCAAGACATCTATCAATTATCAAGAGTCCTCTAAACTGGAGAAAAATGGTTGCCCAAGTCTCTTCAAGAAAATGATTATCAAAGTATTCAAGAAACCTTCAAGTTCAAGGCAATTTTTTTTTAATTGAAGGAAAATAATTTTCAAAATAAGTCGTCCGATACAATCCACATTCCACCCTCAAGTGCATTCCTGGATACATCAGGTCATTTTCCTTCAGCCTGTCTTAACAGGTCATTCACGCTTCGCCTGCCCTAACAGGCCATCCTTTCAAGTTAGCATAGATCACCTTTCATTCAAGTTAGAGTAGGTCCCTCCCATTTCAAAGTCACCTGTCTTAACAGGTCCCCTTTTTTCTTTCCTATAGTGTCAGGCCTCATCAAGTTTTAATTTCTGCATCATGGCCTATAGTGTCAGGCCTCGTCAAGTTTAGATTTCTGCATCATGGCCTATGTTGTCAGGCCTCATCAAGTTTACCCTTCTGTATCATGGCCTATGTTGTCAGGCCTCATCCAGTTTTAATTTTTTGCATCATGGCCTATAGTGTCAAGCCTCATTAAGTTTAGATTTTCTGCATCATGGTCTACGTTGTAAGGCCTCATCAAGTTTTAATTTCTTCGTTATGGCCTATGTTGTCAGGCCTCATCAAGTTTAATTTTTGCATCCTGGCCTGTGTTGTCAGGCCACCATCAAGTTAATTTTCTGCATCGCGGCCTATAGTGTCAGGCCACCATCAAGTTTCCCTTTTTGCACATTCAAGCATCTAGCACGTTCAAGTTTTCTTTTCTACACGCTCAAGTTTTCTTTTCTGCACACTCAAGTTTTCCATTCTGCACGCTCAAGTTTTCTTTTCTGTACGCTCAAGTTTTCTTTTCTGCACGCTCAAGCATCTAGCACATTCAAGTTTTCTTTTCTGCACGCTCAAGTTTTCCATTCTGCACGCTCAAGTTTTCTTTTCTGCACGCTCAAGTTTTCTTTTTTGCACATTCAAGCATCTAGCACGTTCAAGTTTTCTTTTCTGCACGCTCAAGTTTTCCATTCTGCACGCTCAAGTTTTCTTTCCTGCACGCTCAAGTTTTCTTTCCTGCACGCTCAAGTTTTCTTTTCTGCACGCCCAAGTTTCTTTTCTGCATGTTCAAACTTTCTTTTCTGCACGCTCAAGTTTTCCTTTCTGCATACTCAAGTATTTCCTTTCTACATACTCAAGTTTTTCCTTTCTGCATGTTCAAGCTTTCTTTTCTGCATACTCAAGTTTTCTTTTCTGCACATTCAAGTTTTCTTTCATATATCATCAAATTTACTTTTTTACATCAAGGCCTATGATGTCAGGCCTCAAGCATAGATAGACTTCTATACATCGGCCCATGTTGTCAGGCCACCTTGTATATACCTTAAACTTTAGTTCCCGCATACTTTCCTGCCTCAAACAGGCCATTCCATTCCTTGTCCGCGTGCGTCCTAACGAACCTCTTTCACCTTACTTTGCCTGCACTTTTAGTAGTATTTGTAGCCTAATTAGGCTATGTGATCAAGCATTGCAAACCATATTGGTTTATCCATAGCCTAATTAGGTTATGTTATCAAGCCGGCAAGGTTACTCAGAAACCATCATCTCCCAGGCTTCCATCTTCAAGCTCAAAGGTTTCTCATGCTCGTGGACATCTTCAAAGCTTGCCTCGAACATAATGTGTTCACGTCTTTACTCATTTCCTACCATGATAATTCAGAGAACCATTTCTCATATTATCTAGTAGGAAAATGAGTAAAGAGAGGCAAACTGTAAACACTCAATTATGTCCGAGGCCCCATTTTAAAATTAATTAGTAAATATTAACATTAATGAATGATAAACCAGGAAAAAATAAATAAGCAGAAAAATAGGAAAGTAATTAGAAAACAACCAAATAAAAACAAATAAAGAAAAAGGTTGATAAAAAGGAGGTAAATAGAAATAAAAAGGGAATTAACACAAAAAAAACAATAATAAATAAATAAAGAACCAAACAATTAAATAATAATGAAAAATAATAAAAATTTTAAAATTTAGGAAAAAAAAACTAAAATCTAGAAAAATAATAATAATTTTTAAAAAGGGCAATAAAAATAAAAAATCTGAAAATTAAAAGTTGAAAAATAATTAAAGATAAAAAATGAAAATACATAAAACAAAATTCAAAAATCTGAAAAAGAAAAGGAAAATTAAAAAATTAAAAAATTTTAAAATCTAAAAAAAATAGGAATAAAATTGTGGAAAAAGGGAAAATCCGGAAAGTTAAAACCAGAAAAATAAAAATCATAAATCAAAATTTGGAAAAATAATAATAAAAAATCTAAATCTAAAAGGGAAAAATTGAAAATCCGAAAAATGAAATAAAACAAATAATAAAAATTAAAAATCTGAAAAGTAAAAATAAAAATTAAAAACTTGAAAAACAAAACTAAAAATCTGAAAATTGAGAAAAATCAAAGAAAATCAAAAAAATCAAAAAGAAAAACAAAAGATGAAAATGGAAAAAATCAAAAAGCTTTTAAAACAAAAGAGGGGGAAAAGAGGCGGAGGTAGGCCATATAAAAAGGGAGCTTGGCATGAATTTTGGGGTTAAATTCTAAAAGTTAGAAAAGGAAGAGCAAAAGGAGAAGCAATGAAGCTAAAGAATAGAGAAATTTTGGAGAATTCCTTATCAATGACATTGGCCTCAGATACTCAAGGGGGAAGGACGAAGGAATTGGAGGCTCAGAACCTTGGATCTTTGGCAGAGGTACGATCGGGTTCCATCAAACAGGTTAGCATTGCAGGAAATTATTAGCCTTTCTGGACGCGTTTGTTCTTGAGATACTATACCTCAATAGGATGAAGTAAAGACCCTGTTCTTGCATGAAGTTTTCTTGATTTCTTGCGAATCGAACGCGTTTAAATTAGTCATAATGATACCGATTAATTCGTTTGCTGTTTGCCTATAATCTGTGTAATGCTTGGGGTATGAAAGTTCAGGAAATCAATCTGGTATTTGGATAGTCGAGTCGCACCCGATCACGAAATGAGAGTCCATACTCCCTCCTTTTATTTCGATACTGCATGAACATAATTCAATAGGGCTGACAGAGATGCATGAATGATGTTTGAACGCTGCTTTGTTCTAAGTTCAAGAATCTTGTTCAGAGTGTGCATGAAAACTTGATAAAATCGAAGGGTAAACGTTGATTTCCTCTGCATGTCTGCTGAATTCTCGTGTATTTGGGACTGACGTTAATCATAAGAATCAAGATTCGAAAATTCAGTTAGGCATAGGAGATTTTGGTTAACCATGCACCATAATAACATTAACATCTAACTTCAGTGATCAGGGATTACCAAATCCCAAGAACCATTAGCTTCATTTTTCTGTGTATGTCAAGTCCAGCCACAGATATGAGGGGTGTCTGGTCTGCATAATGCTGCCGACTTGCTGGATATTCAAAAAGCAACCTTAGTAAAGATATAAAAAAAAACACAGGGTGAGAGAGCCAGGAAATTCATAAATCAGAATCTGTGAGTGATTGCCAAATGACCAAGAACTTACTATTAACTAGAAACTGAATAGGACAAAATTGATTTAATGAACAAAGGATGATGTTATTAGGGGTAGCCAACCGAGAGTGAATTTGGGATGACTTCAAACTGAGTACAAGGCTCGGATTACCCTTCGAAAACTCGGGTTGATTGTTGTGACACCCAGACATCATCTATTGATGGAAGACTTGGACCATTTACTCTAAGCGAAACAAAGCAAAGAGCACTCCCACGAGTGCTCCGACGAATGCATATCCCTGGAAGAACCGCATACGCCATCACCCCTTTGGATTTGTCCCAACAAATTCTAGGAATGTCCCTCATTCTACCAAGTGCAAATAGTTCAGTATATCTCAGGTTGAGGGTCATGATTCAAAACTGAGATATATGCTTGTTAGACCTAGGTTCCCGAAATAACGGGTTCTGCATAGAACATAGTAAACTAGAATACAAAAAGGGGAAAACTAGTGGGGTGGGGGTGACTCGTCTTTGTCCCCTAATCTGCATAACTTGGTTGTTTGGCAAATTTCATTCACATAATAGGACATGCAGAGGTCAGAATGAGGGAGGAGATTCCTCACATACAAATGCCTACGTCCGGTACTTAGCAGCACCTTGGTTAAAATCTTGGCCATGACCCTAGTAGGAGGGTAGCAAGTCGGAACCAAACGCATGAACATCCTGCTGAATCTCACAAGCAAATAGAAAAGCTCAAAAACAGAGTCGGAAAAACAAGGTCAAATTGTGATACGAAAGAAGAGTCTAACATCATGTAATTTCATGCAAGTTAGGAGGCTCATCTTAAAATTAAAGTCTGAAGGCCATTATCCCAAATGGGCATTGGGCTCAGTGATTGGAGCGCCCTACACATCCCTCATGCCCTCTCTTCGAATCCCAGGTAGGACCATTCTGATTTTTTCTCCCATTTAACTCAGAGGCACTAAATACCATTCTACCCCTGATCATTCCCACCAATTCCCATTCTATCCCAAATTGCAAAATATCAAATCTGTCCCTGATCATTCCCACCAATTCCCATTCTGTCCCAAATGTCCCTGATCATTCCCAAATGTCTCTGATCATTCCCACCAATTCCCATTCTGTCCCAAATTGCAAAATACCAAATCTGCCCCTGATCATTCCCACTAATTCCCATTCTATGCCAAACTTCCACAAATTACCATTCTACCCCTAGTCCTTCCAATAATGCCAATTCTGTCCCAAACTTCCACAAATTACCATTCTACCCCTAACCTTCCATAATTCCAACCAAAACACCTAAAATTCTACTAATTACAATTTGAATTCCTAAAATTCTTCTAATCACAAATTAAATCCATAAATTTCCATTAATGATAATCACACACCCCTGTATCCCCTTTACGTTCGATTCTGTCTTGCCCTTCCTTTTTACAAAATAAAAAAAATCTTGTTCGTTTTATCATTCATCGTTTTTACAAAATAAAAATCTGGTTTTGTAATTCTCGATCTCACGTGACGAGCTCTAAGCACGAACTGGTAGCTTTTTTTGCTGTTCGTTGTTTAAAGATTTGTATGGGTCCAAGTGCAGCCGTAATTGTCTTGGGCCTTGTGCATATGTGGATTAGGATTGCCCTTCCCTTTTACAAAGTAAAAAATCTTGTTCGTTTTATTATTCATCGTTTTTACAAAATAAAAATATGGTTTCATGATTCTCGATCTCATACGACGAGCTCTAAGCACGAATTGGTAGCTTTTTCTGCTGTTCGTTGTTTAAAGATTCGTATGGGTCCAAGTGCAGCCGTAGTTATCTTGGGCCTTGTGCATATGTGGATTAGGATTGCTCTTCCCTTTTACAAAGTAAAAAATCTTGTTCGTTTTATTATTCATCGTTTTTACAAAACAAAAATCTGGTTTCATGATTCTCGATCTCACGCGACGAGCTCTAAGCACGAACTGGTAGCTTTTTCTGTTGTTCGTTGTTTAGAGATTCGTATGGGTCCAAGTGCAGCCGTAGTTGTCTTAGGCCCTGTGCATATGTGGATGAGGATTGCCCCTTCTAAAAAATATTTTCCAAAACAACATGTTCATTTTCAAAATTCATTTCTTTCAAGCATCTTCGAAGGTCAAGCCTTCAAAACAAACCAGAACTACGTAAGCCTTGAGTTTCCCATTACACCGGGGAATACGTAGGAGCAGGATCAAGTCCTGTCAGGCTAACCTCCATCAAGTTATTTATTTCACATTAATTAAGGGATCAAACATCTTCAAAAATCACACATTCAACTTAAGGGTACCGTTTTTCGGAACGGGCGAGTAGGGTGCCTAACACCTTTCCCACTCGTAACTGACTTCCGAACCTAAATCTCATCCTCGAGTTAGGGTTTTTCCAAATCTTTTTCCTTAAATAAAAATTTGGTGGCGACTCCACTTCATCCACATAATTACATTTTCAAAATTTTAGCGAGTTCGTCGTCTCGTCGAAACTACGGTTGCGATAGATGGCGACTTTAGAGAGTCAAGCTCATTCAATTGAGTGTGTCATAATTGATCCCTTTCTTATTTATTTGCACGATTTGTTTATCTGTTATCTATCTATTGTTTGTATGTCTATTCGTTGTACAACCTTAGGGTAGACGAACGATAAATTGCTATATATCTGTATAATTTCCCCAATTGCAGGTATCCCAAAATTGTGTGCGAGGTCTTCATACATTGCATATGCATTTATCATGAGTAGGGCCCTATACCCGGGTCTGAGTGCTACCTAGGATAGAGGGATCTAGTGGTGTCACTCTGGGGCCTACGTCCTGATTGGCTATCACGAAAATCCCGGCTAGAGTGCATCCTATTTGTAATGCCCTACAACTGGTAGCTTCTTCTGCTGTTGTGGCAAACATTACAGATTGGAACTTGGCTCTAGTAACCTCTTATACCCCAGGATTACAAACCACCTTTGAGAGGTTCATATAAAAGGCCATAGATCCTTAGGACAGGTAACCCGCATAAGAAGTAAAGAGGGCACACACACCCCTTTCAAGATACAAGGGATTTGAAGGCTACAATTGGGGATACAAAAATCAAATCAAGATAAAAATCAAGAAAACCAAAATAGAAGGAGAAAATTCCTAGGAAAATTAGAAAAAAAATATTTTGAGAATATTGAAAAGATTCCAAAGAAAACTTAAAAGGACGTCTTAAAAATAGGAAAGTAAGAAAATAATCTTTTAAAAATACTAAAAATATAAAAAGATTCTATAGGAGAGAAAACGAAATTTCAAAAACCTAAAGAACACTTTCTTGAAAGGTTTTAGTAAAAATAAAAAGATTTTCAAACAAAACTAAAGGTTTTTCTAGCAAAGTAAAAAATACCAAAACTCCTAAAAACAAATTTGTTAAAAATCAAGGATGAATAAATAAAGCAACTCTGATTTATTTTCAAAATAGTCAAACTTCAAATCTCTTAAATTTATTTGTGCATAACATTTATTCATTCATTCAGTCATAAATTTATCATCAAAAAGAAAGGTTTCAAAAATCACTCCATACATTTTTCATCTACATACTCATTTTGCATCAACGTCTTTATCATTCATGATTTTTCACATTCAAACTATTTCTAAAAAAAATTAATTCTTAACTTTAACAGAAAAATTAGAGAAAGTCAACTTCCTCGACATCCTTATAGGACTCGTGCACAATCAAAAGCCATGGATGAGCTGGAGAGACAGAATGAGGAGTTGAGAAATGAGGTCAAGACTTTGAAAGAGCAGATGGCCAAGTTGATGGAGGCCATGCAACTATCTAAACAAAAAGAGGCAAGGGAACCTCTACCAGGAGAACCAACAGACCCGTCATATCCTCCTGGGTTCACTCCACAAAATCCTTCGCCATCAACTATGCCTCCGCCAACCGAAGGAGTTCATTATAGGTATCCTCATGGGCATGCACCCTCATACAACCAAACACAAGCCAAACACAAACTCGAACACATAGCCTACCACCAAACACCATCTCACGAGCTCACCAAACAGCTGTTGGGGGGACGAATCCTATGTTCACCCAAGAGCCTCACCCGGTGTACATACCATTTTCCCAACCTCACCCTATGCCAGAGGAATACCCAAGCCATCCTTCGGATGAGGATACAGAAAAGTGGAAAGTCCTAGAGGATAGAATCAAGGCAATTGAGGGAAATGCTTATGAAGCCACAGATGCAGCTGATTTGTGCTTGGTTCCAGATGTAGTAATCCCTCCCAAATTCAAGGTTCCATAATTTGAAAAATATCAAGGAACCAGCTGCCCAAAGAGTCATTTGGCCATGTACTGTAGGAAGATGTCTCCCTATAGGCACGATGATAAGCTGCTCATACATTTCTTTCAAGATAGCTTGACTGGGGCAGCTGCAACTTGGTACACCCAGCTAGAGCGGATACACATCCGTTCATGGAGGGACCTAGCTGAGGCCTTCCTCAAACAGTACCAGTACAATGCGGAGATGGCTCCTGATCGAACCCAACTCTAAAACATGGCAAAGAAAGGAGATGAGACTTTCAAGCAATACGCTCAACGATGGAGGGAGTTAGCTGCCCAAGTACAACCTCCTCTCTCCGAGAAAGAGCTAGTCAGTATGTTCATTGACACACTCCAAGATCCTTTCTATGACAAGATGATTGACAGTGTGACTTCTAGCTTCTCTGATGTCGTCATCATTGGAGAAAGGATCGAGGGTGGCATGCGCCAAGGAAGGATCACGCACAAGTCCGCAGGGACAATTGATACCTCAGTAGATAAGAAGACAGGGGAGACTTTTAATATGGCTTCAAGTCAAGGACAGTACACGCCTCAGACGGCACCTTATGGACCAACTGGTTTCCAACGACCACCATACACACCTTACATACCATTTCCTTATATCACCTCTGCCTACCAAACATCCTACCATCCTACTTACAACTATCAATACAAATCCGACCGCCCACACCATGCACAGTCCAAACACAAGCCGGGAGCGCAAATCCCGCCAAAGCCAAAAGAAGGAGAAGGATCCTGTCCAGTTTGATCCCATCCCAATGACCTACACCGAGCTGCTACCTCGGCTAATCGAGAACTCTCTAGTGGTTCCTTACCCTTTGAAACCTCAAGAACCACCATACCCTAAATGGTACGATGCCAATGCCATATGTGGCTACCATGCAGGGTACATTGGTCATTCAACAGAAAACTGCCAGGTCTTGAAACGCAAGGTGCAGAGCCTGATTGATGCTAAGCGGTTAGATTTTGGGAAGATCGCTCCTAATCCAAGTGCCGAATCATGAGAGCTCATCTACTAGCTAAGAAATGGGATCAGCACGACAAATTTCTTTGTACAAAACGAGCGATCAAGGAAAATCATCCAGGATTTGTCATATTTTTCAAAATCAATCTTTTGTAAATAAATTTCAATGAACAATACAAAATTTACATTTTTCAAGCAGAGTCAAGCGATAAAGCGTCGTGTCGAGAAAAGTAGTGTCTAGTCGACTCCAATGGTGACGAATCACGAAGAGGAAAGTCGAGCGGAGTCAACGGAGTATAATCAAGTTGAAAGTCGAGTTGAGTAGAGTGGCGTCGAACTGCGATGAGTCGAGTCGAGTGTAGCGAAGTTGAGTCGATTTGGGAAAAGTCGAGTCGACTCATGTCGAGCGCAGTTCAATCGTGTCGTGGCGAATCAAGTGAAGTCGAGTGGAGTCGAGGCGAGTCTAGTTGGGATGAGTCGAGTCCAGCCGAGTCCGGTCGTCTCGTGATGAGTTAGGCGATGAAGTGTCGTGTTGAGAAAAGTTGTGTCTAGTCGACTCCAATGGTGACGAGTCACGTCGAGGAAAGTCGAGCTGAGTCGACCGGAGTGTAGTCAAGTTGAAAGTCAAGCTGAGCAGAGTGGCGTCGAACTGCGATAAGTCGAGTTGAGCGAAGTTGAGTCGATTCGGTAAAACTCGAGTCGACTCATGTCGAGCAGAGTTGAATCGTGCTGTGGCGAATCAATCAAAGTCGAGTGTAGTCGAGGCGAGTCTAGTTGGGATGAGTCGGTCGAATTCAGTCGAGTCTGCCTGATCGAGTCAAGATCGAAATCGAGCATATAAGCGTATGAAGCGTCGTGGCAAGAAATGTTGTGTCTGATCGACTCCAATGGTGACGAGTCACGATGAGAAGAGTCGACGGAGTCGAACGGAGTAGTCAACTTAAAAAGTCGAGCTCGACAGTGATTTAACTGCCATAAGTCGATTCAAGTCTAGTTGAGCGAAGTTGAGTCGATTCGGTAAAAGTCGAGTCAACTCATGTCAAGCGCAGTTGAATCATGCTATGGCGAATCAAGAAAAGTCGAGTGGAGTCGAGGTGAGTCTAGTTGGGATGAGTCGAGTCGAGTCGAGTCCAGCCGAGTCGGGTCGAATAGAGCAGAGTTAGGTGATGAAGCATCGTGTCGAGAAAAAATGTGTCTAGTCGACTCCGATGGTGACCAGTCACATCGAGGAAAGTCGAGCGGAGTCGACCGAAGTGTAGTCAAGTTGAAAGTCGAGCTGAGCAAAGTTGCATCGAATTGCGATGAGTCGAGTAGAGACGAGTCGAATCCAACCGAGTCGAATCGAATCGAGCAGAGTCAGACGATGAAGAGTCATGTGGAGAAAATTTGTGTCTACTTGAATCTAATGGTGACGAGTCACGTCGAGGAAATTCGAGCGGACTCCAACGGAGTGTAGTCAAGTTGAAAGTCGAGCTGACCAGAGTGGCGTCCAACTGCGATAAGTCAAGTTGTGCGAATTTGAGTCGATCCGGTTAAAGGTGAGTCGACTCATGTCGATCGCAGTTGAATCGTGCTGTGGCGAATCAATCGAAGTCGAGTGTAGTTGTGGCGAGTCTAGGTGGGATGAGTCGAGTCGAGTCCAGCCGAGTCAGGTCGTGTCAAGCAGAGTCAGGCGATGAAGCGTCGTGGCAAGAAATGTTGTGTCTAGTCGACTCCAATGGTGATGAGTCACGATGAGGAAAGTCGAGCGAGGTCGAACGGAGAGTAGTCAAGTTAAAAGTCGAGCTAACCAGAGTGGAGTCGAGCTGCGATAAGTCGATTCAAGTCTAGTTAAGCGAAGTTGAGTCGATTCGGTAAAAGTCGAGTCAACTCATGTCAAACGCAGTTGAATCATGCTGTGGCGAATCAAGAAAAGTCGAGTGGAGTCGAGGCGAGTCTAGTTGGGATGAGTCGAGTCGAGTCGAGTCCAGCCGAGTCGGGTCGAATCGAGCAGAGTCAGGTGATGAAGCGTCGTGTCGAGAAAAGTTGTGTCTAGTCGACTCCGATGGTGACCAGTCACATCGAGGAAAGTCGAGCGAGTCGAACCGGAGTGTAGTCAAGTTGAAAGTCGAGGTGAGCAGAGTTGCATCGAATTGTGATGAGTCGAGTAGAGACGAGTCGAATCAAGCCGAGTCGGATCGAATCGAGTAGAGTCAGACGATGAAGACTCATGTGGAGAAAATTTGTGTCTAGTTGAATCTAATGGTGACGAGTCACGTCGAGGAAATTCGAGCGGACTCCACCGAAGTGTAGTCAAGTTGAAAGTCGAGCTGACCAGAGTGGCGTCCAACTGCGATAAGTCAAGTTGTGCGAATTTGAGTCGATTCGGTTAAAGTCGAGTCGACTCATGTCGATCGCAGTTGAATCGTGCTGTGGCGAATCAATCGAAGTCGAGTGTAGTTGAGGCGAGTCTTGGTGGGATGAGTCGAGTCGAGTCCAGCCGAGTCGGGTCGAGTCAAGCAGAGTCAGGCGATGAAGCATCGTGGCGAGAAATGTTGTGTGTAGTCGACTCCAATGGTGACGAGTCACGATGAGGAAAGTCGAGCGAGGTCGAACGGAGAGTAGTCAAGTTAAAAGTCGAGCTAAGCAGAGTGGAGTCGAACTGCGATAAGTCGATTCAAGTCTAGTTGAGCGAAGTTGAGTCGATTCGGTAATAGTCGAGTCAACTCATGTCAAGCGTAGTTTAATCATGCTGTGGAGAATCAAAACAAGTAGAGTGGAGTCGAGGCGAGTCTTGTTGGGATGATTCGAGTCGAGTCGAGTCCAGCCGAGTCCAGCCGAGTCCAGCAGAGTCGGGTCGAATCGAGCAGAGTCAGGTGATGAAGCGTCGTGTCGAGAAAAGTTGTGTCTAGTCAACTCTGATGTTGACCAGTCACATCGAGGAAAGTTGAGCGGAGTCGACCAGAGTGTAGTCAAGTTGAAAGTCGAGCTGAGCAGAGTTGCGTCAAATTGGGATGAGTCGAGTCGAGCTGAGCAGAGTTGCGTCAAATTGGGATGAGTCGAGTCGAGCCGAGTCGAATCCAGCCGACTCGGCTCGAATCGAGCAGAGTTAGGCGATGAAGCGTCGTGTGGAGAAAAGTTGTGTCTAATCGACTCCAATGGGGACGAGTCACGTCGAGTAAAGTCGAGCGGAGTCGACCGGAGTGTAGTCAAGTTGAAAGTTGAGCTGAGCAGACTTGCGCCAAATTGCGATGAGTCAAGTCGAGCCGAGTTGAACCCAGCCGAGTAGGATCGAATCGAGCAGAGTCATGCGATTAAGAGTCGTGTGGAGAAATGTTGTGTCTAATCAACTCCAATGGTGACGAGTCACGTCGAGGAAAGTCGAGAAACTCCACCGGAGTGTAGTCAAGTTGAGAGTCGAGCTGAGCAGAGTTGCGTTGAACTGCGATGAGTCGAGTCGAGCCGAGTCAGATCGAATCGGGCAGAGTCATGCGATGAAGAGTCGTGTGGAGAAAAGTTTTGTGTAGTCGACTCAAATGGTTACGTGTCACGTCGAGGAAAGTTGAGCGAACTCCACCGGAGTGTAGTCAAGTTGAAAGTCGAGCTGAGCAGAGTTGCGTTAAACTGCGATGAGTCGAGTCGAGCCGAGTCGAATCCAGCCGAGTCGGATTGAATCGAGCAGAGTCAGGCGATGAAGAGTCGTGTGGGGAAAAGTTGTGTCTAATCGACTCCATTGGTGACGAGTCACGTCGAGGAAAGTCGAGCGGAGTCGAGCGGAGTGTAGTCAAGTTGAAAGTCGAGCTGAGCAGAGTTGCGTTGAACTGCGATGAGTCGAGTCGAGCCGAGTCGGATCGAATAGGGCAGAGTCATGCGATGAAGAGTCGTGTGGAGAAAAGTTGTGTGTAGTCGACTCCAATGGTTACGTGTCACGCCGAGGAAAGTCGAGCGAACTCCAGGAGTGTAGTCAAGTTGAAGTCGGCTTGAGTTGCGTTGAGCTGCGATGAGTCAAGTCGGATCAAAGTCAAATCCAGCCGGATCTGATCGACCGGCCGAGTCATGCGATGAAGAGTCGTGTGGAGAAAAGTTGTGTGTAGTCGACTCCAATCGTTACGTGTCACGTCGAGGAAAGTCGATCGGAGTCGACCAGAGTGTAGTCAAGTTGAAAGTCAGCCGAGCAAGTGTAGTGCGTTGAATCCATGATGAGTCCAGTTGAACAGCCTGATCAAATCGATGAGTCAGGCGATGAAGAGTCGTGTGGGGAAAAGTTGTGTCTAATCGACTCCATTGGTCACGAGTCACGTCGAGGAAAGTCGAGCGGAGTCGACCGCAGTGTAGTCAAGTTGAAAGTCGAGATGAGCAGAGTTGCATCGAATTGCGATGAGTCAAGTCGAGACGAATCAATCGAGCCTGATCGACCAAAGCGGACTCTTGCGATGAAGAGTCGTGTGGAAAAAGTTTTATTGATCGACTCGATGGATACGTATCACGTCGAGGAAAGTCGAGCGAACTCCATTGAGTGTAGTCAAGTTGAAGCCAATCGCGGCAGTAGTTCGTTGAACTCGCGATGAGTCGTAGTCGAATGATCGAATCAGCCGATCGGATCGGACCGCAGAGTCATGCAATGAAGAAGTCGTGTGGAGAAAGAGTTGTGTGTAGTGGCTCAAATGGTTACGCGGTCACGTCCCGAGAAATGGCTAACTCCACCAGAGTGTAGTCAAGTTGAAAGAAAATCAGTGAGTTGCATCAGTGCGATGATCAAGTCGTGATGAGTGAATCGGTTGAGTGGATCGATCGAGCGAAATTATTAGACGATGAAGAGTCATGTGGAGAAATCTGTATAGTTGAATCTAATGGTGACGATCGCCGAGATTGTTCGAGCGGACTGCAAGGAGTGTAGTCAAGTTGAAAAGTCGATCTGACCGAGTGGCGTCCAAGCGCAATAAGTCAAGTTGAGCGAATTTGAGTCCCAATTCGGTTAAAGTCGAGTCGATCACATGTGATCGCGTTGAATCAGTGTTGTGGCGAATCAATCAGTCGAGTGTAGTTGAGGCGAGTCTAGTTGGGATGAGTCGAGTCGAGTCCAGCGGAGTCAGATCGAGTCGGGCAAGTTAGCGTTGAAGCGTCGTGGCGAGAAATGTTGTGTCTAGTCGACTCCAATGGTGACGAGTCACGATGAGGAAAGTCGAGCGGAGAGTAGTCAAGTTAAAAGTCGAGCTCAGTAGAGTGGTGTCGAACTGCGATAAGTCGATTCAAGTCTAGTTGAGCGAAGTTGAGTTGATTCGGTAAAGTGGGAGTCAGCTCATGCCGTATGGGTTGAATCCATCTTGTTGGAGTCAAAGAAAAGTCGAGTGGAGTCGGGCGAGTCTGATTGGGATGAGTCGAGTCGAGTCAGAGTCGGTCGAGTCGGGTCGGGATCGAGCGAGTTAGGTGATGAAGCGTCGTGTCGAGAAAAGTTGTGTCTAGTCGACTCCGACGGTGACCCGATCACATCGAGAAAGTCGAGCGGAGTCGACGAAGTGTAGTCAAGTTAATCAAATGACAGTGTCGTCAACTACGATAAGCCAAGTTCAACCAATTTGATCGATTCGGTTAAAGTCGAGTCGACTCATGTCGATCGCAGTTGAATCGTGTTGTGGCGAATCAATCGAAGTCGAGTGTAGTTGAGGCGAGTCTGGTTAGGATGAGTCGAGTCGAGTCCAGCCGAGTCGGGTTGAGTCAAGCAGAGTCAGGCAATGAAGCGTCGTGGCGAGAAATGTTGTGTCTAGTCGACTCCAATGGTGACGAGTTACGATGAGGAAAGTCGAGCGGAGTCGAACGGAGAGTAGTCAAGTTAAAAGTCGAGCTGAGCAGAGTAGAGTCGAACGGCGGTAAGTCGATTCACGACGAGTTGAACGAAGTTGAGTCGATTTGGTAAAAGTCGAGTCGACTCATGTCGAGCGCAGTTGAATCATGCTGTGGCGAATTAAGAAAAGTGGAGTGGAGTCGAGGCGAGTCTAGTTGGGATGAGTCGAGTCGAGTCCAGCGGAGTCGGGTTGAATCGAGCAGAGTCAGGTGATGAAGCATCGTGTCGAGAAAGGTTGTGCCTAGTCCACTCCGATGGTGACAAGTCACGTCGAGGAAAGTCGTGCAGAGTTGACTAGAGTATAGTCAAGTTGAAAGTCGAGCAGAGCAGAGTTGCGTCGAACTGCGATGAGTCGAGTCTAGCCGAGTCGGGTCGAGCTGAGCAGAGTCACGCGATGAAGCGTCGTGTAGAGAAAAGTTGTGCCTCGTCGACTCTAATGGTGACGAGTCATGTCGAGGAAAGTCGAGCGGAGTCGACCAGAGTGTAGTCAAGTTGAAAGTCGAGTTGAGTAGAGTGGCGTCGAACTGCGATGAGTCGAGGCGAGTCGAGTGGAGGAAAAACGAGTCTAGTTGGGATGAATCGAATCGAGTCGAGTGCAGTCGAGTCAGGTCGAGTTGAGCAGAGTCAGGTGATGAAGCATCGTGTCGAGAAAAGTTGTGCCTAGTCCACTCCAATGGTGACGAGTCACGTCGAGGAAAGTCGAGCGGAGTTGACTAGAGTATAGTCAAGTTGAAAGTCGAGCAGAGCAGAGTTGCGTCGAACTGCGATGAGTCAAGTCTAGCCGAGTCGGGTCGAGTTGAGCAGAGTCACGCGATGAAGCGTCGTGTTGAGAAAAGTTGTGTCTCGTCGACTCCAATGGTGACGAGTCATGTCGAGGAAAGTCGAGCGGAGTGTAGTCAAGTTGAAAGTCGAGTTAAGTAGAGTGGCGTCAGTGACGATGAGTCGAAGTAGTCGAAAGCCGACTTGGAGCTAAGTTGAGCCGATTTGGGAAAAGGTCGAGTCGATCATCTCGAGCGCAGTTGAATCGTGCCGTTGCGAATCAAGCGAAGTCGAGGCGAGTCTAGTAGGGATGAGTGAAGTCGAGTCCAGACGAGTCGGGTCGTGTCGAGCAAAGTCACACGATGAAGCGTCATGTCAAGAAAAGTTGTGTCTAGTCGACTCCAATGTGACAAGTCATGTCGAGGAAAGTCGAGCGGAGTGTAGTCAAGTTGAAAGTCGAGCTGAGCAGAGTTGCGTCAAACTGCGATGAGTCGAGTCGAGCCGAGTTGAGCGAAGTTTAGTTGATTCGGGAAAAGTTGAGTCGACTCATATCAAATATTTGTTGAATTGTGCCGTCGCGAATGAAGTGAAGTCGAGTGGAGGCAAAGCGAGTCTAGTTGGGATAAGTCGAATCGAATTGAGTCCAGTCGAGTCAGGTTGAGTCGAGCAAAGTCAAGTGATGAAGCATCGTGTCGAGAAAAGTTGTGCCTAGTCGACTCCAATGGTGACGAGCCACGTCGAGGAAAGTCGAGCGGAGTCGACCGGAGTATAGTCAAGTTGAAAGCCGAGCAGAGCAGTGTGGCGCCGAACTGCGATGAGTCGAGTCGAGCCGAGGATGGTCGAGTCGAGCATAGTCACGCGATGAAGCGTCGTGTTGAGAAAAGTTGTGTCTCGTCGACTCCAATGGTGACGAGTCATGTCGAGGAAAGTCGAGCGGAGTCGATGGGAGTGTAGTCAAGCTGAAAGTCGAGTTGAGTAGGGTGGTGTCGAACTGCGATGAGTCGAGTCGAGTCGAGTCGACTTGAGCGAATTGAGCCGATTTGGGAAAAGTCGAGTCAACTCATCTCGAGCGCGGTTGAATCGTGCCGTTGCGATTAAAGCGAAGTCGAGGCAAGTCTAGTTGGGATGAGCCGAGTCGAGTCCAGACGAGTCGGGTCGTGTCGTGCAAAGTCACACGATGAAGGGTCGTGTGGGGAAAAGTTGTGTCTAATCGACTCCAATGGTGACGAGTCACGTCGAGGAAAGATGAGCGGAGTCGACCGGAGTGTAGTCAAGTTGAAAGTCTTGCTGAGCAAAGTTGGATCGAATCGAGCAGAGTCAGACGATGAAGTATCATGTGGAGGAAATTTGTGTCTAGTTGAATCTAATGGTGACGAGTCACGTTGAGGAAAGTCGAGCGGACTCCACCGGAGAGTAGTCAAGTTGAAAGTCGAGCTGACCAGAGTGGCGTCCAACTGCGATAAGTCAAGTTGAGCGAATTTGAGTCGATTCGGTTAAATTCGAGTCAACTCATGTCGATCGCAGTTGAATCGTGCTGTGGCGAATCAATCGAAGTCGAGTGTAGTTGAGGCGAGTCTTGTTGGGATGAGTCGAGTCGAGTCCAACCGAGTCGGGTCGAGTCAAGCAGAGTCAGGCGATGAAGCGTCGTGGCGAGAAATGTTGTGTCTAGTCGACTCCAATGGTGACGAGTCACGATGAGGAAAGTCGAGCGGAGTCGAACGGAGAGTAGTCAAGTTAAAAGTCGAGCTGAGCAGAGTGGAGTCGAACGGCGGTAAGTTGATTCACGACGTGTTGAGCGAAGTTGAGTCGATTCGGTAAAAGTCGAGTCGACTCATGTCGAGCGCAGTTGAATCATGCCGTGTCGAATCAAGAAAAGTGGAGTGGAGTCGAGGCGAGTCTAGTTGGGATGAGTCGAGTCCAGTCGAGTCCAGCCGAGTCGGGTCAAATCGAGCAGAGTCAAGTGATGAAGCGTCGTGTCGAGAAAAGTTATGTCTAGTCGACTCCGATGGTGACCAGTCACATCGAGGAAAGTCGAGCGGAGTCGACCGGAGTATAGTCAAGTTGAACGTCGAGCAGAGCAGAGTTGCGTCGAACTGCGATGAGTCTAGTCGGGCCGAGTCGGGTCGAGTCAAGCAGAGTCAGGCGTTGAAGTGCGTGTGGAGAAAAGTAGTGTCTAGTCGACTCCAATGGTGACGAGTCACGTCGAGGAAATTCGAGCGGGGTCGACCGGAGTATAGTCAAGTTGAAAGTCGAGCTGAGCAGGGTTGAGTCGAACTGCGATGAGTCGAGTTGAGCCGAGTTGAGCGAAGTTGAGTTGATTCGGGAAAAGTTGAGTCGACTCATATCGAGCGTTGTTGATTTGTGCCGTCGCGATTCAAGAGAAGTCGAGTGGAGGAAAAGCGAGTCTAGTTGGGATGAATCGAATCGAGTCGAGTGCAGTCCAGTCAGGTCGAGTTGAGCATAGTCAGGTGATGAAGCATCGTGTCGAGAAAAGTTGTGCCTAGTCCACTCCAATGGTGACGAGTCACGTCGAGGAAAGTCGAGCGGAGTTGACTAGAGTATAGTCAAGTTGAAAGTCGAGCAGAGCAGAGTTGCGTCAAACTGCGATGAGTCGAGTCTAGCCGAGTCGGGTCGAGTTGAGCAGAGTCACGCGATGAAGTGTCGTGTTGAGAGAAGTTGTGTCTCGTCGACTCCAATGGTGACAAGTCAGGTCGAGGAAAGTCGAGTGGAGTGTAGTCAAGTTGAAAGTCGAGTTAAGTAGAGTGGCGTCGAACAGCGATGAGTCGAGGCGAGTCGAGTCGACTTGAGCGAAGTTGAGCCGATTTAGGAAAAGTCGAGTCGACTCATCTGGAGCGTAGTTGAATCGTGTCGTTGCGAATCAAGCGAAGTCGAGGCGAGTCTAGTTGGGATGAGTCGAGTCGAGTCCAGAAGAGTCGGGTCGTGTCGTGCAAAGTCACACGATGAAGCGTCATATCAAGAAAAGTTGTGTCTAGTCGACTCCAATGGTGACAAGTCATGTCGAGGAAAGTCGAGCGGAGTGTAGTCAAGTTGAAAGTCGAGCAGAGCAGAGTTGCGTCGAACTGCGATGAGTCGAGTCGAGCCGAGTTGAGCGAAGTTGAGTTGATTCGGAAAAAGTTGAGTCGATTCATATCGAGCGCTGTTGAATTGTGCCGTCGCAAATCAAGAGTAGTCAAGAGGAGGCAAAGCGAGTCTAGTTGGGATGAGTCGAATCGAGTCGAGTCCAGTCGAGTCGAGCAAAGTCAGGTGATGAAGCATCGTGTCGAGAAAAGTTGTGCCTAGTCGACTCCACTGGTAACGAGTCACGTCGAGGAATGTCGAGCGGAGTTGACTAGAGTATAGTCAAGATGAAAGTCGAGCAGAGCAGAGTTGCGTCGAAATGCGATGAGTGGAGTCTAGCCGAGTCGGGTCGAGTTGAGCAGAGTCACGCGATGAAGCGTCGTGTTGAGAAAAGTTGTGTCTCGTCGACTCCAATGGTGACGAGTCATGTCGAGGAAAGTCCTAGCGGAGTCGACCTAAGTGTAGTCAAGTTGAAATTCGAGTTGAGTAGAGTGGCGTCAAACTGCGATGAGTCGAGTCGATCGAGTGAAGCTTGAGCGAAGTTGAGCCGATTTGGGAAAAGTCGAGTCGACTGATCTCGAGAACAGTTGAATCGTGCCGTTGCGAATCAAGCGAAGTCGAGGCGAGTCTAGTTGGGATGAGCCAAGTCGAGTCCAGACGAGTTGGGTCGTGTCGTGCAAAGTCACACGATGAAGCGTCAAGTCAAGAAAAGTTGTGTCTAGTCGACTCCAATGGTGACGAGTCATGTGGAGAAAAGTCGAGCGGAGTGTAGTCAAGTTGAAAGTCGAATGAGCAGAATGCGTCGGCTGCGATGAGTCGAGTCGCAGTTGACGAAGTTGAGTTGATTCGGGAAAAGTTGAGTCGACTCGTATCGGCGCTATTGAATTAAATCGCGATTCAGAAGTGGAGTAAATGACGAGTCTAGTTGGGATGAGTCGAATCGAGTCGAGTCCGATCGATCGGATCGAGTCGAAGCGAGTCAGGTAATGAAGCATCGTGTCGAGAAAAGTTGTGCCCAGTCGACTCCAATGGTGACGAGTCACGTCGAGGAAAGTCGACCAGAGTGTAGTCAAGTTGAGGAGAGTTGCGTTGGTATGCGATGATCGAGTCGGCCGGTCGAATCCGGTGGTCGGATGAATCGATCGGCGATCATGCGATGAAGAGTCGTGTGGAGAAAAAGTTGTGTGTAGTCGACTCAATGGTTACGTGTCCACGTCGAGGAAAAGTCGGCGAACTCCACGAGTGTAGTCAAGTTGAAAGTCGGGAAATTTGACGAGTTCGTTGAACTGCGATGAGTCGAGTCGAGCCGAGTCGAATGCAGCCGAGTCGGATCGAATCGAGCATAGTCAGGCGATGAAGAGTCGTGTGGGGAAAAGTTGTGTCTAATCGACTCCATTGGGGACGAGTCACGTCGAGGAAATTCGAGCGGAGTCGACCGGAGTGTAGTCATGTTGAAAGTCGAGTTGAGCAGAGTTGCATCGAATTGCGATGAGTCGAGTCGAGACGAGTCAAATCCAGCCGAGTCGGATCGAATCGGGCAGAGTCATGCGATGAAGAGTCGTGTGGAGAAAAGTTGTGTAGTCGACTCCAATGGTTACGTGTCACGTCGGGGAAGGTCGAGCGAACTCCCCCGAAGTGTAGTCAAGTTGAAAGTCGAGCTGAGCAGAGTTGCGTTGAATTGCGATGAGTCGAGTCGAGCCGAGTCGAATCCAGCCGAGTCGGATCGAATCGGGCAGAGTCATGCGATGAAGAGTCGTGTGGAGAAAAGTTGTGTGTAGTCGACTCCAATGGTTACGTGTCACGTCGAGGAAAGTCAAGCGAACTCCACTGGAGTGTAGTCAAGTTGAAAGTCGAGTCGAGCCGAGTCGGGTCGATTCGAGCATAGTCACGCGATGAAGCGTCGTGTTGAGAAAAGTTGTGTCTCGTCGACTCCAATGGTGACGAGTCATGTCGAGGAAAGTCGAGCGGAGTCGATGGGAGTGTAGTCAAGCTGAAAGTCAAGTTAAGTAGAGTGGTGTCGAACTGCGATGAGTCGAGTCGAGCCGAGTCCACTTGAGCGAAGTTGAGCTGCTTTGGGAAAAGTCGAGTCAACTCTTCTCGAGCGCGGTTGAATCGTGCCGTTGCGAAACAAGCGAAGTCGAGGCGAGTCTAGTTGGGATGAGTCGAGTCGAGTCCAGACGAGTCGGGTCGTGTCGTGCAAAGTCACACGATGAAGAGTCGTGTGGGGAAAAGTTGTGTCTAATTGACTCCAATGGTGACAAGTCACATCGAGGAAAGTCGAGCGGAGTCGACCGGAGTGTAGTCTAGTTGAAAGTCGTGCTGAGCAGAGTTGGATCGAATTGCGATGAGTCGAGTCGAGACTAGTCGAATCCAGCCGAGTCGGACGGAATCGAGCAGAGTCAGACGATGAAGAGTCATGCGGAGAAAATTTGTGTCAGGTTGAATCTAATGGTGACGAGTCACGTCGAGGAAAGTCGAGCGGACTCCACCGGAGTGTAGTCAAGTTGAAAGTCGAGCTGACCAGAGTGGCGTCCAACTGCGATAAGTCAAGTTGAGCGAATTTGAGTCGATTCGGTTAAAGTCGAGTCGACTCATGTCGATCGTAGTTGAATCGTGCTGTGGCGAATCAATCGAAGTCGAGTGTAGTTAAGGCGAGTCTTGTTGGGATGAGTCGAGTCGAGTCCAGCCGAGTCGGGTCGAGTCAAGCAGAGTCAGGCGATAAAGCGTTGTGGCCAGAAATGTTGTGTCTAGTCGACTCCAATGGTGATGAGTCATAATAAGGAAAGTCGAGCGGAGTCGAACGGAGAGTAGTCAAGTTAAAAGTCGAGCTGAACAGAGTGGAGTCCAACTGCAATAAGTCAATTCAAGTCTAGTTTAACGAAGTTGAGTCGATTCGGTAAAAGTCGAGTCAACTCATGTCAAGCGCAATTGAATCATGTTGTGGTGAATCAAGAAAAGTCGAGTGGAGTCGAGGCGAGTCTAGTTGGGATGAGTCGAGTCGAGTCGAGTCCAGCCAAGTCGGGTCGAATCGAGCATAGTCAGGTGATGAAGCGTCGTTCGAGAAAAGTTGTGTCTAGTCGACTCCGATGGTGACCAGTCACATCGAGGAAAGTCGAGCGGAGTCGACCAGAGTGTAGTCAAGTTGAAAGTCAAGCTGAGCAGAGTTGCGTCAAATTGGGATAAGTCAAGTCGAGCCAATTCGAATCCAGCCGAGTCGGCTCGAATCGAGCAGAGTTAGGCGATGAAGCGTCGTGTGGAGAAAAGTTGTGTCTAATCGCCTCTAATGGTGACAAGTCACGTCGAGGAAAGTCGGGCGGAGTCGACCGAAGTGTAGTCAAGTTGAAAGTCGAGCTGAGCAGACTTGTGTCAAATTGCGATGAGTCGAGTCGAGCCGAGTCGGATCGAATAAGGCAGAGTTAGGCGATGAAGAGTCGTGTGGAGAAAAGTTGTGTCTAATCAACTCCAATGGTGATGTGTCACGTCGAGGAAAGTCGAGCGAACTCCACCGGAGTGTAGTCAAGTTGAAAGTCGAGCTGTATAGAGTTTCGTTGAACTGCGATGAGTCGAGTCAAGCCGAGTCGAATCCAGCCGATTCGGATCGAATCGAGCAGAGTCACGCGATGAAGAGTCGTGTGGGGAAAAGTTGTGTCTAATCGACTCCAATGGTGACGAGTCACGTCGAGGAAAGTCGAGCGTAGTCGACCGGAGTGTAGTCAAGTTGAAAGTCGAGCTGAGCAGAGTTGCATCGAATTGCGATGAGTCGAGTTGAATCCAGCCAAGTCGGATCGAATCGAGCAAAGTCAGACGATGAAGAGTCATGTGGACAAAATTTGTGTCTAGTTGACTCTAATGGTGACTAGTCACGTCGAGGAAGGTCGAGCGGACTCCACCAGAGTGTAGTCAAGTTGAAAGTCGAGCTGACCAGAGTGGCGTCCAACTGTGATAAGTCAAGTTGAGCGAATTTGAGTCGATTCGATTAAAGTCGAGTCGACTCATGTCGTCCCGCTTGATTCGTCTCTTGTGGCAAATCAATCAAATCGAGTGTAGTTAGTAGTCTTGTTGGGATAAGTCGAGTCGAGTCCAGTCGAGTCGGGTCGAGTCAAGCAGAGTCAGGCGATGAAGCGTCATGGCGAGAAATGTTGTGTCTAGTCGACTCCAATGGTGACGAGTCACGATGAGGAAAGTCGAGCGGAGTCAAACGGAGAGTAGTCAAGTTAAAAGTCGAGCTGAGCAGAGTGGAGTCGAACGGCGGTAAGTCGATTCATGACGAGTTGAGCAAAGTTGAGTCGATTCGGTAAAAGTCGAGTCGACTCTTGTCCAACCTTGATTGAATCATGCCGTAGAATCAAGAAAAGTGGGTGGGTGGGCGGTCTAGTTGGGATGAGTCGAGTCGAGTCGAGTCCGGCGAGTCGGGTCGAATCGGCGAGAGTTAGGTGATGAAGCGTCGTGTCGAGAAAAGTTGTGTCTAGTCGACTTCGATGGTGACCAGTCATATCGAAGAAAGTCGGCGGAGTCGGAGGAGTATAGTCGAGTTGAAGAACGACGAGGAAGAGTTGCGTCGGCTGCGATGAGTCGGAATCGGCGAGTCAGGTCGAGTCAAGCAGAGTCAGGCGTTGAAGTGCGTGTGGAGAAAAGTAGTGTCTAGTCGACTCCAATGGTGACGAGTCACGTCGAAAGTCGGCGGGGTCGGCCAGGAGTATAGTCAGAGTTGAAGATCAGTGAGCGGGGTTGAGTGTTAACCGATGAGTCGAGTCGAGC
>JAMKYM010000738.1:0-18670 GCA_026541065.1 Canavalia ensiformis
GGTTGAGGTTGCGGGTATGGCTGCAGATTGAACGTTTCAGATTGTACGAAGTAGGTAGCATGTTACAGGTTGTAGGTTGCATGTAGATTGCAGGTTGTAGGTTCTTTGGTTCAAGTGGTCGGGCAAAGATGTAGGTTGCGGGATGAAGGTAACGAGGTTGCTGTTCTAAGTAGCATGCTCAAGGTTTACATTTGTAGGTGTCACGTTCCTGGAAGCAGCTTGCAAGTTTTAGGTAGCAGGTAGTAAGTTGGAGGTGTGAGGTAGCACATAGCAGGTTGGAAGTGTGAGGTAGCATGTAGCAGGCTACAGGTTGGAGGTTGCGGGTTGTAGGTAGCAGGTTGCAAGTTGCAGTTTTCAAGTTCCAGGTTGAAGGTTGCAGGTTGCAGGTTGTAGGTTGCAGGTAGAAGGTAGAAGGTTGCGTGTTACAGGTTGTGGGTTCTTTGGTTGCGGTGGCGACGACATGTAGCGAGTTAAGGTAGCAGGTTGAACGTTACAAGTATCAAGCTCAAGGTTCCCAGTTGTAGGTGTCATGTTCTAAGTAGCAGGTTGCAGGTTGGAGGTAGTAGGTAGCAGGTAGCAAGTATCAGGTTGTAGGTAGTAGGTAGTAGGTATCATGTAGCGTGTATCAGATTGCAAGTTGCAGGTTGCAGGGTTCAAGTAGCAGGTAGCACATAGTAGGTAGCATGGACAAGGTAGTAGGTTGTTGGTATAAGGTAGCAAGTTGCAGGTAGTAGGTAGCAAGTAGGAGGTTGTAGGTTGCAGGTAGCATGTGGTAGGTTGCAAACAACAGGTAGTAGGTTCCATGTAGCGGGTAGCAGGTGGCAGGTTGAGGTTGCACGTTGTATGTTGCAGGTGGCAGATAGCAGGTTGTAGGTCGGACGTAGCAGTAAGCAGGTTGTAGGTAGCAGGTAGCATGTAGAAGGTTGCAAGTTGCAGGTCGTAGGTAGGTGGTCGTAGGTAGTAGGTAGAAGGTACCAGCTTAGAGGTTATAAGTTTCAGGTAGCGGCGGCGAGGTTCTGGTCGAAGGTACGAGGTTGCGAAATAGGTGGCGGTAGTAGCTTGCCGGTAGCAACAGCCACATTGCGAGTTGTCAGAGGTCGTAGGTAGCATGTAGATGGTAGCAGGTTACATGTTGTAGGTTGTAGGTTGCAGATAGTAAGTATCAGGTTGCAGATAGTAAGTATCAGGTTGCAGGTATCAAGTTGTAAGTTAAGGTTGCACGTAGCAGGTGGCAGGTTGCCGATAGGAGGTTGCAGGTGGCAGGCAGCATCAAGCAAGTTATAGGTAGCAGGTTACATGTTACAAGTAACAGATTCAAGGTTTCAAGTTGCAGGTGTCACCTGGGAGCTGTTACCTATTAACTGCAACCTCCTACCTACAACCCCACCCTCTACATGCGTGCAACGTGCGCAACCCGCTCGCTATCTACATGCTACCGTGACTCGCAACCCGTCTCGTTACTTCTTGGAACCTGGAACCTACAAGCTGCTACTTGCTACCTACTACTTGCCACCTGCTACCTGCGACCTGCAACATTTTAGATGATACTTGCTACCTACAACGTGCAACCTGCTCGCTGCTACTTCTGACCTGCGACCTTCAATATGCTACATGCAACCTGCAACCTGCAACCTACAACCTCGTAATTATTACTTGCTACGTGCGACTTGCAACCTGCTACATCTTCCATGCTACTTGCTACCTCCAACTTGCAACCTGCTACCTACAACCTACTACCTACTACTTGCTACCTGCAACGTGACACCTTCAACTTGGAACCTGGAATCTTATACTTGTAACGTCTAACTTGCTACCTCTTACCTGTAACCTGCTACCTGCTACCTACTACATGCTACCTGTAACGTACAACTCACTGGTACTTAGTACCGGCAACCTGCAACCTTCAACCTGGAACTTCCACCTTCAACTTGCAACCTTCAACCTACAACCTCCTACCTATTACCTGCTACCTAACACCAACAACTTGCTACCTTCTATCTGCAACGTGCTACCAGTTATCTGCAACTAGCAAAATGCAATTTGCTACCTGCTACCTATTACCTGCTTCCTGCAACCTGCTACCTGCCACTTGCAACCTGCTACGTGCAACCTCAACCTTCTCCCTGCTATCTGCAACCTTCTACCTACCACTTGCGGCTACCTGTAACCTCCTCTCTGATACCTACTACATGCAACATGCTATTTGGAATCTGGTACTGGCTACCTGCTACCAGATACTTTCTACCAGCAACCTGCTACCTACAACATGCAATATGCAACCTGCTACCTGCAACCTTCTACCTTCTATCTGCAACCTGCAACCTGCAACATGAAACTTGGAATCTTGTACCTGCTACTTACAACTTGCAACCTGCTACCTACTACCCACTACCTCAACCTGCAACCTACTACCTAGAATGTCAAACTTGCATCCAAGTACTTGCTACGTGCTACATGCTACCCGCTACCTCCTACCATTGGAGTCGACTAGACACAATTTTTCTCGACATGACGATTGATAGCCTGACTCTACTCGACACGACCCGATTCGGCTGGACTGGACTGGACTTGACTCGACTCATCGCAGTTTGACGCCACTCTGCTCAGCTTGACTATCAACTTGACTACACTCTGGTCGACTCCGCTCGACTTTCCTAAACGTGACTCGTCACCATTGGAGTCGACTAGACAAAACTTTTCTCGACACGACGCTTCATCGCCTGACACTGCTCCACTTGACCCCACTTGGCTGCATCGACTCGGCTGGACTCGACTCATCGCAACTCGACGCCACTCTGCTCAGCTCGACTTTCAACCTGACTACACTCCAGTCACTCCGCTGGACTTTCCTCGACGTGACTTCTCACCATTGGAGCCGACCAGACATAAATTTTCTCCACACGACGATTCATCGCGCGACTGAGGTCGACTCGACCTGACTCGGCCGGACTCGACTCTGCTCGACTTGACTCATCACAGTTCAGCGCAACTCTGCCCAGCTCGACTTTCAACTTGACTACACTCCAATCGACTCCGCTCGACTTTCCTCGATGTGACTCGTCACCATTGGAGTCGACTAGACATAACTTTTCTCTACACGACGCTACACCGCCTGAGTCTGCTCGACTTGACCCGACTCGGCTCAACTCGACTCATCGCATTTCGACGCAACTCTGCTCACCTCGACTTTCAACTTGACTACACTCCGGTTGACTCCGCTCAACTTTCCTTGACGTGACTCGTCACCAATGGAGTCGACTAAAAACAACTTTTCTCGACACGACGCTTCATCGCCTGACTCGACCCGACTCGACTCGACTCGACTCGACTCATCGCAGTTTGAAGCAACTCTGCCCAGCTCGACTTTCAACTTGACTGCACTCTGGTCGACTCTGCTCGAGTTTCCTCACGTGACTCGTCACCATTGAAGTAGACTAGACACAACTTTTCTCGAAATGACGCTTCATCGCCTAACTCTGCTCGACTCGACTCGAATCGACTCGACTCGGTTCGACTCGACTCGACTCGACTCATCGCAGTTCGACGCCACTCTGCTCAGCTCGACTTTCAACTTGACTACATTCTGGTCGACTCAGCTCAACTTTCCTCGACGTGACTCGTCACCATTGGAGACGACTGGACACAACTTTTCTCCACACGACCCTTGATCGCCCGACTCTACTCGACTCGACCCGACTCTACTCGACTCGACCCGACTCGGGTGGACTCGACTCGGCTCGACTTGACTCATCGTAGTTCGACGCCACTCTGCTCAGCTCGACTTTCAACCTTACTACACTCCAGTCGATTCCGCTGGAATTTCCGCGACGTGACTCGTCACCATTGGATGTGACTAGACATAACTTTTCTCGACACGACGCTTCATCGCTTGACTCTCCTCGACTCGACCCGACTCGGTTGGACTCGACTCGACTCATCCCAGTTCGACGCAATTCTGCCTAGCTCCACTTTCAACTTGACTACACTCCGGTCGACTCCGCTCGGCTTTCCTAAACGTGACTCGTCACCATTGGAGTCGACTAGACAAAACTTTTCTCGACACGATGCTTCATCACTTGACTCTGCTCCACTCGACCCCACTCGGCTGCATCGACTCGGTTGGACTCGACTTATCGCAGCTCGACGCCACTCTGCTCAGCTTGACTTTCAACCTGACTACACTCCAGTCGACTCCACTGGACTTTCCTCGACGTGACTCGTCACCATTGGAGCCGACCAGACACAACTTTTCTCCACACGACGATTCATCGCGCGACTGTGCTCGACTCGACCCGACTCGGCCGAACTCGACTCTGCTCGACTTGACTCATCGCAGTTCGACGCAACTCTTCCCAGCTCGACTTTCAACTTGACTACACTCCAGTCGACTCCGCTCGACTTTCCTCGACGTGACTCGTCACCATTGGAGTCAACTAGACACAACTTTTCTTGACACGACGCTTCATTGCCTGACTTGCTCGACTCGACCCGACTCGACTCGACTCTACTCATCGCAGTACGCAGCAACTCTGCTCCGCTCGACTTTCAACTTGACTGCACTCCGGTTTACTCTGCTCGAGTATCCTCAACGTGACTCGTCACCATTGAAGTAGACTAGACACAACTTTTCTCGAAATGACGCTTCATCGCCTAACTCTGCTCGACTTGAATCGACTCGGCTCGGTTCGACTCGACTGATCGCAGTTCGACGCCACTTTGCTCGGCTCGACTTTCAACTTGACCACATTCCGGTCGACTCAGCTCGACTTTCCTCGACGTGACTCGTCACCATTCGAGACTACCGGACACAACTTTTCTCCACACGACCCTTGATCGCCCGACTATACTCGACTCGACCCGACTCGGCTGGACTCGTCTCGGCTGGACTCGACTCATCGCAGTTCGACGCCACTCTGCTCAGCTCGACTTTCAACTTGACTACACTCCAATCGATTCCGCTGGAATTTCCTCGACGTGGCTCGTCACCATTGGATTTGACTAGACATAACTTTTCTCGACACGACGCTTCATCGCGTGACTCTCCTCGACTCGACCCGACTCAGTCGGACTCGACTGACTCATCCCAGTTCGACGCAACTCTGCCCAGCTCGACTTTCAACTTGACTACACTCCGGTCGACTCCACTCGACTTTCCTCGACGTGACTCGTCACCATTGGAGTCGACTAGACAAAACTTTTCTAGACACATCGCTTCATCGCCGGACTCTGCTCGATTCGACCCGACTCGGCTCGGCTCGACTCATCGCAGTTTGACGCCACACTGCTAAGCTCGACCTTCAACTTGACAACACTCTGTCGACTCCTCTCGACTTTCCTAAACGTGACTCGTCACCATTGGAGCCGACTAGACAAAACTTTTCTCGACACGACGCTCCATCGCCTGACTCTGCTCCACTCGACCCCACTAGGCTGCATCGACTCGGCTGGACTCGACTCATCACAACTCGACGCCACTCTGCTCAGCTCGACTTTCAACCTGACTACACTCCAGTCGACTCTGCTGGACTTTCCTCAACGTGACTTCTCACCATTGGGCCCGACCAGACAAAACTTTTCTCCACACGACGATTCATCGCGAGACTGAGCTCGACTCGACCCGACTCGGCCGGACTCGACTCTGCTCGACTTGACTCATCACAGTTCAACGCAACTCTGCCCACCTCGACTTTCAGCTTGACTACAATCGAGTCGACTCCGCTCGACTTTCCTCGACGTGACTCGTCACCATTGGATTTGACTAGACATAACTTTTCTCGACACGACGCTTCAACGCGTGACTCTCCTCGACTCGACCCGACTCGGTCGGACTCGACTCGACTCATCCCAGTTCAACGCAACTCTGCCCAACTTGAATTGAACTTGACTACACTCCGGTCGACTCCGCTCGACTTTCCTCGACGTGACTCGTCACCATTGGAGTCGACTAGACAAAACTTTTCTTGACACGTCGCTTCATCGCCGGACTCTGCTCGATTCGACCCGACTCGACTCGGCTCGGCTCGATTCATGGCAGTTCGACGCCACTCTGCTCAACTCGAGCCTCAACGTGACAACACTCTGTCAACTCCGCTTGACTTTCTTAAAGGTGACTCGTCACCATTGGAGTCGACTAGACAAAACTTTTCTCGACACGACGCTTCATCGCCTGACTCTGCTCGACTCGACCCCACTCGGCTGGACTCGACTCATCGCAACTCGACGCCACTTTGCTCAGCTCTACTTTCAACCAGACTACACTCCAGTCGACTCCACTAGACTTTCCTCGACGTGACTCGTCACCATTGGAGCCGACCGGACACAAATTTTCTCCACACGACGATTCATCGCGCGACTGTGCTCGACTCGACCCGACTCGGCCGGACTCGACTCTTGCTCGACTTGACTCATCGTAGTTCGACGCAACTCTTCCCAGCTCGACTTTCAACTTGACTACACTCCAGTCGACTCCGCTCGACTTTCCTCGATGTGACTCGTCACCATTGGAGTCGACTAGACACAACTTTTCTCAACACGAAGCTACATCGCCTGACTCTGCTCGACTCGACCCGACTCGGCTCAACTCGACTCATGGCACTTCGACGCAACTCTGCTCACCTCGAATTTCAACTTGATTACACTCCGGTCGACTCCGCTCGACTTTCCTCGACGTGACTCGTCACCATTGGAGTCGACTAGACACAACTTTTCTCAACACGACGCTACATCGCCTGACTCTGCTCAACTCGACCCGACTCGGCTCAACTCGACTCATCGCACTTCGACGCAACGCTGCTCACCTCGACTTTCCACTTCACTACTCTCCGGTCGACTCCGCTCGACTTTCCTCGACGTTACTCGTCAGCATTGGAGTTGACTAGACACAAATTTTCTCGACAGACGCTTCATCTCCTGACTCTGCTCGACTCGACCCGACTCGGCTCGACTCGACTCATTGCAGTTCGAAGCAACTCTGCCCAGCTCGACTTTCAACTTGACTGCACTCCAGTCGACCCTGCTCGAGTTTCCTCGACGTGACTCGTCACCATTGAAGTAGACTAGACACAACTTTTCTCGACACGACGCTTCATCGCCTAACTCAGCTCGACTCGACTCGACTCGACTCGGTCGGACTCGACTCGACTCATCGCAGTTCGACGCAACTCTGCCCAGCTCGACTTTCAACTTGACTACACTCCGGTCGACTCCTCTCAACTTTCCTCGACGTGACTTGTCACCATTGGAGTCGACTGGACAAAACTTTTCTCGACACGTCGCTTCATCGCCTGACTATGCTCGATTCGACCTGACTCGGCTCGGCTCGACTCATCGCAGTTCGATGCCACTCTGCTCAGCTCGACCTTCAACTTGACAACACTCTGTCGACTCCACTCGACTTTCCTGGACGTGACTCGTTACCATTGGAGTCAACTAGCCAACACTTTTCTCGACACAACGATTGATCGTATAACTGTACTCGATACGACCCGACTCGGCTGGACTAGACTCGCCTCGACTCGACTCCACTCCACTTCGCTCGTATCACCACGGCACGATTAAACTGTGCTCGACATGAGTCGACTCGAGTTTTCCTGGATCGACTCAACTTCGCTCAACACGACGTGACTCGACTCATCGCATTTCGACGCAACTCTGCTACGCTCGACTTTCAACTTGACTACACTACGGTCGACTCCGTTCGACTTTTCTCGACATGACTCGTCACCATTGGAGTCGACTACACACAACTTTTCTCGATACGACGCTTCATCGCATGACTCTGCTCGGCTCGACTTGACTCGGCTGGACTC
Source organism: Canavalia ensiformis (assembly GCA_026541065.1). Lineage (NCBI taxonomy): Eukaryota > Viridiplantae > Streptophyta > Magnoliopsida > Fabales > Fabaceae > Canavalia > Canavalia ensiformis. The sequence goes on from JAMKYM010000738.1 coordinate 7,809, forward strand.
GACTCATTGCAACTCGACGCCAGTCTTTTCAGCTCGACTTTCAACCTGACGACACTCCAATCGACTCCGCTGGACTTTTCTCGACGTGACTCATCACCATTGGAGTCGACCAGACACAACTTTTCTCGACACGACGCTACATGGCCTGACTTTGCTCGACTCGACCCGACTCGGCTCAACTCGACTCATCGCACTTCGACGCAACTCTGCTCAGCTCGACTTTCAACATGACAACACTCCGGTCTACTTCGCTCGACTTTCCTCAACGTGACTCGTCACCATTGGAGTCGACTAGACACAACTTTTCTCGACACGACGCTTCATCGCCTGACTCTGCTCGACCCGGCTCGACTCGACTCATCACAGTTTGAAGCAACTCTGCCTAGCTCGACTTTCAACTTGACTGCACTCTGGTCGACTCCCCTAGACTTTCCTCGACGTGACTCGTCACCATTGAAGTAGACTAGACACAACGTTTCTCGACACGACACTTCATTGCCTAACTCTGCTCGACTCGACTCGACTCATCGCAGTTCGACGCCACTCTGCCCAGCTCGACTTTCAACCTGACTACACTCCAGTCGACTCTGCTCGACTTTCCTCGACATGACTCATCACCATTGGAGTCGACCAGACACAACTTTTCTCGACACGAAGCTACATCGCCTGAATCTGCTCGATTCGACCCGACTCGGCTCAACTCGACTAATCGCATTTCGTCGCAACTCTGCTCAGCTCGACCTTCAACTTAACTACACTTCGCTCGACTCTGCTCGACTTTCCTCGACGTGACTCGTCACCATTGGAGTCGACTACGCAAAAATTTTCTCGACACGACACTTCATCGCCTAACTCTGCAGATTCGACCCGACTCGGCTCGACTCGACTCATCGCAGTTCGAAGCAACTCTGCCCAGCTCGACTTTCAACTTTACTGCACTCCGGTCGACTCCGCTCGACTTTCCTCGACGTGACTCGTCACCATTGAAGTAGACTAGACACAACTTTTCTCGACCCGAAGCTTCATCGCCTAACTCTGCTCGACTCGACTCGGTTCGACTAGACTCATCGCAATTCGACTCCACTCTCCTCAGCTCGACTTTCAACTTAACTACATTCCGGTCGACTCAACTCAACTTTCTTCGACGTGACTAGTCACCATTGGAGTCGACTATACAAAAATTTTCTCGACACGACGCTTCATCGCCTGACTCTCCTCGCCTCAACCCGACTCAGCTGGATTGACTCGGCTCGACTCGACTCATCGCAGTTCCAAGTCACTCTTCTCAGCTCGATTTTCAACCTGACCACACTCTAGTCGAATCCGCTGGAATTTCCTCGACGTGACTCATCACCATTGGACCCAACTAGACACAACTTTTCTCGACACGACGCTTCATCGCGTGACTCTGCTCGACTCGACCCGACTCGGTCGCACTCGACTCGACTCATCGCAGTTTGACGCAACTCTGCCTAGCTCGACTTTCAACTTGACTACAATTCGGTCGACTCAGCTTGACTTTCCTCGACGTGACTCGTCACCATTGGATTCGACTAGACAAAACTTTTCTTGACACGTCGCTTCATCGCCTGACTCTGCTCGATTCGACGACTCGGCTCGGCTCGACTCATTGCAGTTCGACGCCACTCTGCTCAGCTCGACCTTCAACTTGACAACACTCTAGTCGACTCCGCTCGACTTTCCTGGACGTGACTCGTCACCATTGGAGTCAACTAGACAACACTTTTCTCGACACAACCCAACTCGGCTGAACTGGACTCGCCTCGACTCGACTCCACTCGACTTCGCTCGTATCGCCACGGCACGATTAAACTGCGCTCGACATGAGTTGACTCGAGTTTTCCTGGATCGAGTCAACTTCGCTCAACACGACGTGACTCGACTCATCGCATTTCGACGCGACTCTGCTACGCTCGACTTTCAACTTGACTACACTACGGTCGACTCCGTTCGACTTTCCTCGACGTGACTCGTCACCATTGGAGTCAACTAGACACAACTTTTCTTGATACGACGCTGCATCGCCTGACTCTGCTCAGCTCAACTTTCAACCTGACTACACTCCAATCGACTCCGCTGGACTTTCCTCGAGGTGACTCATCTCCATTGGAGTCGACTAGACACAAATTTTCTCGACACGACGCTACATCGCCTGACTTTTCTCGACTCGACCCGACTCGACTCAACTCCACTCGTCGCACTTCGACGCAACTCTCCTCAGCTCGACTTTCAACATGACTACACTCCGGTCTACTCCGCTCGACTTTCCTCGACGTGACTCGTCACCATTGGAGTTGACTTGACACAACTTTTCTTGACACGATGCTTCATCGTCTGACTCTGCTCGACTTGACCCGACTCGGCTCGACTCGACTCATCGCAGTTCGAAGCAACTCTGCCCAGCTCGACTTTCAACTTGACTGCACTCCGGTCGACTTTCCTCGATGTGACTCGTCACCATTGAAGTAGACTAGACACAACTTTTCTCGACACGACTCTTCATCGCCTGACCATTATCCCTTTTTCCTTTAATTAAATACCATCCCCCAGAAAGACCCTTATATCCTTGGTGAAATTGGAAAATACCTATCCTGTCCCTACCCCAGAAATGACCCTTATGCCCTTGGCCTTTCCATAAAATGCCCACTCTGCCCCTGCCACAGTAATTACCCTACTACCCCTAGGAATTCATTTAATTCCTCCCCTGTCTTCTAGAAACATTTAATAAAATACAGAAAATAGGAAAATTATTAAAAAATTCCAGATTTAATAAAAAATAGGAAAATTAAAAAAAAATTTCCAGAATTAATAAAAAAATTCCAGGTTTAATAAAAATTTATAAAATTCCAGAAAAATTAATAAAAATTCTAAAAAATTCCATAAAATTAATAAAAATTCTAAAAAATTCCAGAAAATTAATAACAATCCTAAAAAATCCCAGAAAATTAAAAAATTCATGAAAATTTCATAAAGATTCCATGATTGCTAAATAAGTACATGTAAACCCCAATTGCCTCAAAAATGTAAGATGAAATTCTTTCCACTTAATTTGAGTTTTCTTTTATTCAAAGACTTACATCGATTGCAAGATATTTCTTTTTCGAAAATTTAAAAATCTCTTTCCTAATATTTTGGGATTTTCAAGTCTCACGCAATGAGCTCTAAATGGGAAACTGGTGGTTTACCTGCTGTTCAACATTTAGTAGTTCGTTTAGGTCCCCGTGCTGCCTTAGCCGCCTCGGGCCTTATGCATGAGTGGACTTGAGGTCTTCTTCAAAATATTAAAAATTCTTTTTACAAATGTTTTGGAATTCTAGGTCTCACGCAATGGGCTCTAAATGGGGAACTGGCGGTTCACCTGTTGTGCAACATTTAGTAGTTCATATAGGTCCCTGTGCTGCCTTAGCCGCCTCGGGTCTTGTGCATGAGTGGACCAAAGATCCATCCCAAAAATAAAGCTTTTTTCAAATAGTGAAATCTTCAAATATTCTTTTAAAACACTCTTCGAAGGTCAAGCCTTCAAGACAAAACTAGAACTACGTAAGCCTTGAGTTTCCCATTGCATCGGGGAATACGTAGGAGCAGGATCAAGTCCTGTCAGGTTAGCCTCCGTCAATTTATTTTTACACATTAAAAGGATCCAAACAATTTTCAAAACTATACACTTAGTTAAGGGTGCCGTTCCTTGGAACGGGCAAGTGGGGTGCCTAACACCTTCCCCACTTGTTACCGACTCCCGAACTTCGGGTCTCATTTTTCTAGTTAGGGTTTTTCCAAACTTTTCCCTTAAATAAAATTTGGTGGCGACTCTACATAATCAACAAAATCAATGTTTAAAATTTTAGTGAGTTCGTCGTCTCGTCGGAATTACGGTTGCGACAGATGGCGACTTCACGGGGGATACTTAGAGAGTCAAGCCCGTTTATTTGAGTGTGTTTTATATCTAATCCTTTCACTGTTTGTGTGGTTGATTTAATCATTGCATGTTATTTATTTTTTGATTTATTCTTGTTTTATTTTTTACTCTCTCTACACCCTAGGGTAGATGAACAATAAATTGCTATATATCTGTACAAGTTCCCCAATTGCAGGTATCCCAAAGTAAAGTGCCCTCCATTCATCACATACGTATTTTTATTATGAGTGGGGCCCTATACCCGGGTCTGAGTGCTGCCCAGGATTGGAGGGATCTAATGGTGTCATGCTGGGGCTTACGTCCTGTATGGCTATCCTGAAAATCCCAGCCAGAGTGCGTCCTATTCATAATGCCCTGCAACTAGTGGCTACTTCTACTATTGTGGCAAGCATTATGGACTGGAACTTGGCTCTAGTGACCTTTTATACCCTTAGGATTACAACCTACTTTGGAAAGGTTCATGCATTAAAAGCCTTAGATCCGTAGGACAGGTCACCTTTCTAGGACACGAGGAGGGCACGCCCCATTTACGCGACATCGGTTCTGTAAGATTTTATTTACCTGTGATTGTAGAATTCTAAAGTTAAAAAGGGAAGAAAAGGAGGAGCAGGCAAAAAAAAAGAGAGAGAGAGAGAAAGAAGAGAGAAGAAAAATAAAGAAAAAGTAGACCAAAAAAAGAAAGGTGAGAGAAAATCCTTTTGAAAAAGAGGAAAATCAAAATGAGGAAAAAGGAGAGAGAAAGAGCAGACAAAAGAAAGGTGAGGGAAGAAAAAGGCAAAAATAACCAAAGAAGAAAGGGGGAGGAAGGATAGTAAGAGTAACCATATTTATTAAAATCTTCATGCATGCACCATACATTAATTTAGAGTCTAACATATTTGTTTTATCCTTTTTTTCTTTCGAGGGACCAGATTCTCAGTGACTATTGTAAAAGGGGGTGAAATGGAAATTAATGTGGAATCTGAACAGTTGAGGAAGAAGAGACGTATCGGCATCAAAGTAGCAGACTTGGCCAGTTTAGAGGTGTTTGCAAACAAGTTGTCGAGTATCCAGCAAATGGCCATCACCAAAAGATATGGCAACATACTAAGGCTTTTAAAGGTCCAAGTGCAAGAAGGGGCCCTCACTGCCATGGTGCAGTATTACGACCCGCCTCTCCGATGTTTCACATTCTCAGACTTTCAGCTGGCCCCCACTCTAGAGGAGTTCGAGCAGATTTTGAATCTGCCATTGGAGGGAACTAAGCCGTATCAATACCTAGAGCATCATTCCTCTTTCCGCGTTTAATGACTTTGGGGTTGCAGACCGGGGAACGTTGCGTGTTATCAAACAGCGGCGTCAAGTCGAGTTCACCGAAGGAATTTCTGAGAAGTATAGTGCAACAGCCGACAACAACTAGTGGGCCATATACATGGATGTGTTAGCCCATACCATCTATGGGCTAGTACTTTGCCCCTATGTAGACGACTTCGTTGATACGAAGCCTTGATCGATATCTTCGCAACCAGAGAGCAGGAGCGAGAAAATCCCATAACGGCCTTGTTGGCGGATGTTTATTGCACGTTGAACTTCATTGTCATGAGAAAAAGAGAACAGATTGATCTGCCACACTGTTTGTTAGTATGGATAACTTAGCTCACATTTTCAAAGAGGATAACGAAAACACAATATCCCATAGCAAACTTCCTGAACTCCCAGCTGAAACCGATGAGCAACCTCGAATGATCCTCCCATTTCGCCAGCTTGACCGAAGACCAGGAGGTTAGATGGCAACCGTCGTGGAAACAGAGAACGGAGGTCATTTATCACTGCAGGGGTTCCCGAATGTACCCCTCATGGGAGCTAGAGGTTGTATCAATTATAACCCGATACTGGGCAGAGACAGCTGGCTTACCCTATCAAAGCACCCCCCATATGATGAATTGCTGACTCCTTTCTACTTAAAGTATGAAGGAGATTTTGCCGAGAGCCTCCGTAAGGTTCGAGAGGCATGGAAAGAGGTCACGTAAAGGGAAAGATTGAGAATGCAGGCACACTGCTAAGGAAGAATACAGGTGGGTTAAGTGAGGGTGTGGTGCAACACATCAAACTTCCATTCAAACCACCTGCTCCTCTGTCCGAAGGTAAATCGGCATCCGCGGTGTTTGAGGATGAGATCGTCAAAAGCCTGAAAGAGAAGCTAGAGGCTATGACCAAGAGAAACGCTCACTGAGGTGAACAGAAAGAACGACAAGAGACGCATGGCAAAGAAGACGAAGTGAACAAAGCTCTCTTAGCATCTATCAGAGATCAGCAAAAAAGGGAACGAGAGTGTGCTTCTCGGGTGCACATGAATTTGCAGGCGGCCAACAAAGAGCTCGGCATGAGAGCACAAGAAAGGGACACTGCACTCCAAGAAAACCGCCAGCTGAGGAGTTCCTTGGAACAAATGAAGGCCAAAATCCGCACTAGCCGAGAAGAGAAAATTCAGATCCTAGCTGCAAAAAGGAGAGTCCAAGCAGAGGTGGACAGTGTGACAGAGGAGAGGAATGAATTGCTGCAAAGAATAGAGAACATGAAACAGCAAATTGAGGGCCTACTCATAGCCTGGCAGGATGAGGTGAATGAGGAAAAATGGAAGGTTCTCGAGATCATAAGGATGCAGCAAAAGGGCATAAAGGACATACAAAAAGAAAGCGGGTGGTATAAAGATACGGCTGAACACTTGATCAAATGCTTTCAAAGATTGGCCTGCCTAGCAAATACGGCCATAGAAGAGATACCGCAATCACTCAAGAAGGCAAAAGCTTCTCTGCATCCACTCTACACCCCGCCTGAAGTAGAAATTTTCATTCAAACTTGTAAAGACCTAGTCTTAAGGATGAAAAAATACATTGTACTGGCCAAGCAAGATGAAAGAAATGTAAAATAGACATCATCTATTTTGAATAAAACGGGCTCTTCTTCGCAATTCCACATTAATTTCCATTTCACGCTCAAAGCACGAAAGATGCACACGATTAGTACTCGATCGGATTCTGGTCCCTTCGTATTCACCGCATAGTCAAACTTTTTTATTATTATCATTAATTAATTAATGAATTTAACTTTTTAAACAGGTAATAAAATAGCGGACTCACGACTCCCCCGGCATTCATATAGCACCAGATCAAGAACCAAAATCATGAGTAGTTGAAACACGAGAATGAGGAACTCCCTGATAGGTCGGTGAGTTAAAAGACCAAGTGGCTAAGCTCGTGAAGCTACTTGAAAAAGCACGAGAGGGACACGCGAACCGAAGCACAGGGCAGCCACCACATCTATGCCTCTCAGGTTTATCCGAACAAGATTGTTTGTATGGACTACACACGGCTATGAACTCTCGTAATGGGTCGGGTTCTCAAGGAGGATCTTAGTGGCGAAAACCATAATGCACTACCCTCCACATAAACCTTACTTCCCATCGGCCCTCATCCAAACCTTCTTTGGACCTCCACAGAACCCTAACATTCACAACCCTCATATCAATCCACCAACTTACATGCCTCCCTTAACACAGTTGTTATCCACCTGGCTCACTTGACCTATCACGAACACCCTCTTGCCATATACAATACAAACACTTCCTCTGCCTTCCTACACATGTAAACACATCTTTCCCTCCTCACAATAATCCATCAACTACATACCCATACAATGTCCACCACGACTATACCTACGCCAGACACAAGTATCACGAAGACCACTACATGTCAGTCGATTCTTTGTTCATCCGGCAAACCCCGTCTTCCACACCCCTACGGTCATCTTACCCAAGACCGGGGGACATATGCTTTACCCCGTCATGACAGCCCTTCGCGAGCCATGGCCAAAGATGGCTGACCAAGAAGCCCTTCTTGGAGAGAGATGGCTGCATCTAGAAGAGAGGGTCAGGGCTATTGAGGGGAGTGGACATGGAATAGTCGAGGCTTCTAAGCTCTGCCTCGTACCGGACGTCATCATACCTCCGAAGTTCAAGACTCCGGAATTTGAGAAATACCGAGGGGTTGGTTGTCCAAGAAGCCATCTAACAATGTATTGCAGAAAAATGGCCTCTCACAACGCACAACGCAAAGCGGCTTATTCTTTGTTTCAGACGGTTTGACGGGGGCAGCGGCCCGGTGTATACCCGGGAGAGGTCCTATATTCACTCATGGAAGGACTTGGCAGATGCCTTCTTAAAGCAATACAAGTACAACATTTAGATGGCACCCGATAGGACTCAACTGCAAAACATGGTCAAGAAAGAAAATGAGTCCTTCAAAGAATATGCTTAGCGGTGGAGGGAGCTAGCCGCTCAAGTCCAGCCACCCTTGCTAGATCGAGAAATGATTAGCACATTCATGGAGACGCTCCCTGCGCCCTACTATGACAAGATGGTAGGCAGTGTCTCTGCTAACTTCTCAGATATGGTACTAGTAGGAGAGCGCTTAGAGAGTGGTCTCCGCCCAACCTACTTACCAACCAACCTACAATCCACCTACCCAGTTCCATCCAAACACCACCGTCATGATTCCACCACCTCAAACATTCCCTCAACAACAACCCCCAAAACCATGGAACCAAAACACTAACCCTAACCCACCTCAACAAAAAACCAACAATAACCCAAGGAAAGTAGTCCAATTTGATCCAATTCCGATGAGTTACTCGGAGCTGCTGCCCCGTTTGATTCAGAAATCTTTGGTCGCACTAGTTCCCATGAAGCCGTTGGAACCCCCATACCCAAAATGGTACAATCCGGAGGCCAAGTGCGATTATCATGCCGGAACAGTGGGACATTCTACCTAAAACTGTCTGGCCTGAAACATAGGGTCCAGAAGTTGATTAATGCTAAATGGCTGAACTTTGAAAAAGACGCTCCTAGTGTAGGGAGCAACCCACTGCCAAACCATGGGGGAGCAGGGCCCTCGGTGAATTGTATTGAAATTGAGGAAGAGGTGGACATGGTCAATGAATCCTTCCCAGGGCATCCTAAACCCCTGGTTATCCGCTATACTAAGCCGTCGGTCTCGCCGACGCCCAACGGGATGAGACCTGTTACAATAAAAGTGTCGGGACCCTTCCAGTACCACAGTAACAAGGAGGTGCCTTGGAGGTATGATGTAGAGGTACCTGGAGGAAGGATTGAAAAGGGTATGTTGGAGAGCTCTTCCGACATAACCAACATAGCTAGGGATAGGAGGAGTGACCGGGAGTGGTCGCATTACACTCTCTAGAAGACGAGGAGAGCGACCGACCACTCAAAAAGGAGAGTCATGCTAGAATGGAGCTGAAAATGCCAATAAAGAGGTGGAGAAGAAGGAACTAAAGAAAGAATTGTCTCGGATAGAAGAAGCACAGAGTTCCTAAAAGCGATAAGGCAAAACGAGTATACATCAATAGACGGTTGAACCATATGCCCGCCAAAATCTCATTTATTCAGCTTTGATGATGAATTCGGAGCCCGTCGGAAGGTGATACGAAAATCTGAATGAGGCCCGTGTAGTCCACAACATTTCGATGGACAAATTCGAGGAATACGCCAACAACTTGGCCTTAACAACTTCTTAACCTTCGCCGATCGCGGGTCGGATGAAGGGGTAGGACTGCGAGGGCATTACATATCTCGGTGAAGTGTATGGACCATATCTTGGCCAAGTCTGTGATAGATAACGGCTCTCGTTAAATGTAATGCCTCGAGCTTATTGTCAAAAGCGCCACATGTCCCTCTCAAGCGAGAGCTCCATGGTGGTTATGGCTTTCGATGGATCGAGAAGGGAGGTAATGGGTGAAGTAGAACTGCCGGTCCAAATTGGCCCAGTTATCTTCAGCATAACCTTCCAGATTATGGACATCCAGGCGGCTTAGAGCTGCCTGTTGGGTAGACCCTGGATACACTCTGCTAAGGCAGTACCATCCACCCTACATCAGAAGCTGAAATTCATTCTAGACGATAGGTTGATCATCGTCTGAGCGGAAGAGGATTACTTGGTCAGTAAACCCACCAATCCTCCCTATATTGAGGCGCGCGAAGAGGCTCACGGAGACTCAATTCCAAGCCTTGGAAATTGCCAATGTCACTACCATAAAGGAAGGAGAGGTGGTTGACCATAGGCAGCCCCCTAAGGCCTTAATGATGATTGCCCGAGTGATGCTAAAGAGCGGGTTCAAGCCAAACGACAAACTGGGGCAAAATAATGGCAGCTTATCTCGGCCATTGCTAGTGGAAAAGAATAGACGGCGATATGGGTTGGGATATCAACCCATTGAGGAGGATAAGGCAGTAAGACCCCGTTATAACAAGGTCCCTCTGTGCCACATATCACAAAGTTTCCGAAGTGCCGACTTCGAAGACTTGAGCATGATCGCGGTCATAGGCGAGAATGGGATGATGACTCTTGAAGATTTGGTGACGCCCTGTCCCCCCGGACAAGAACTGGCCAATTGGGAAATTTTCGATCTATCTCTCACTTTTGGTTCAGTTCAAATGTAATTCTGTAATTGTCATGACAAAATTTTATACATAAACATTTTGTACATATTTTTGACAAATAATAAATACGGTTGCATTATCCAAAATATCCTCTTCTACTCCTCAATATATTTCCCCACATCAAATATACATATCTTATTCCTTCTTCTCATACCCAATCTGGAATCCAGGCCTAAAATCGCCTCGCGACGACGGTGCTAGTATTGTATTGGCGATTTCAAGCGTATTGTCGACCGGCCGATGAAAGAGTCGAGAACTTGAATGCGAACCCACGGACGAGATGTTGAGATTGGTGGAGCAGAATCCAAAACAATTGAACCACATAAGGAACACAACTGGACACGATAAACACAGGCACAGAAGAAAACAAAAGAGAGTCAAGATAGGCACGCTTATCACTAGAGACAATCGTTAGCGGTTGATCTCGCTCTT
>JAMKYM010000739.1:0-24609 GCA_026541065.1 Canavalia ensiformis
TTTGTTGGTGTATAAGCGTATGAAGGCAAGTGCACCTTATCGTTTCTATGAAATAAAGGATGGTAGAGTATCGTCCTGATTTGGTTGAAGTACTGAATTTCTACTGAAAGTCCTTAGAACTTCCGGTTATGGAATTCGCGTGAGCGCACCAATTTTATTTGCATGAGCAGCGCAACGAGATTAGCAATTAACGAATTCACCAGAATCTGTCTCAATTTGGAATTTTGTTCTAACAACGCGAGGACTAATTCAAATTTAATTACGGGTATCAGCACGCAATTGATATAAAGGTGTGAGAATTCAAATTATGGAAAATGTTAGGGTTGGATTTCACCAAACTTCCCTATGTAATCCTTGATTATTGCATATACCTAAGATAAACATACATTGAAGATCAAATTCACAAGCTGGTAATTGAAGGTCAACTCCCGTAGTTCAACAATCCTTCTGACAAATTAGGAATTCTAATCCCTTAGAAATTCCTAATTTTAAATAGCGTTACATTCAAGAATTCAAAAGACCTCACAATTATGAACCTCTATCCCACAGAGCCTTCACGAATTATGTTGCCAATCCAGTTCCAATTCTTAAACCAATTTCCCAATTGCGAGAAAGAATTTTGATTCGCTTTTATGAGTGGCCAAACATAAAAGCATGAAGTAAAGATGAACAATCAACATTAAGAAAAAACGATCTTGAATAAATGCAATTATTTGGATTACATAGGATCGGTTAGGTTTCATCCTTCCCCTGAAGGGGCTCAGTTATACATAATAAAGGAGAAAGAAAACGAGAGGAGGGGAGAAGGTTTTGGTCATGGCGGGTTCTTGTAGAATCACTGCACTTTCCGATCTTAGGGTTTCTCCTTCTCTAGGGTAGTACGTGTCCAGGAAAGCAGTGAGCTCTGCCCTCACAGGAATTTCGCTACGGAGATAGACTAATGGATAGAGTGCTCTCCTTTCTTGCTCTGTGGCCTTTTATAATCTTTGTAGTGCATTCAGTCGTGTATCCAACGCGACTCGGCTTGCGTTGTCTTGCGATGTGGTTGACGATTTCTTCTGTCTCTCTTATTTCCTCATGTGTTCCATGGCAATTCATGTACATTTTCAGCGTGGGATTCTGCAACAATTTCAGGGATTAAGACACAGGAATTTGTGAGAATTTATCAATCAAAGGCTCCGAAATTTGCATTTTCACATTATGCTTCGTTACTCAGTTTTCTAGTTGTTGCTTATGTTTTAGTTGTGTTTTAAGCTCTAACTACTCTTAATTTCCTTGAATTATTTTCCAAATAAGTGCCTTATTTGGTACTTATCCTGACCCAAAACATGAACTCTTGTAATCTCAACAAGCATTAAAGTCAGGAACATAATTTTTTGGACAGCTTCGGCATGCGTATTATTTTACCTCGAATACATCTCGTCTCCCTTCTTCACTCCCGGTTGCATCAATTAAAATTTTTAACATGCTTCATCAAGCATTAAGAATAAAGTAGATTTACTTATAGATTCAGAATATAACTGTAATCTCGAGAAAAACGATGTTTATGTTATGGGTACAACTAATTCTTTATTGCGGAAACATGGCCTAGACTTAAGCTCATATGGTTAAGTGTTTCACTCTTTCTCTCAAGTGTTTAGGTTGGGTGTTTCTCTCTATATCATAATTCGGAAGTTCATTGCCATAGGCTTGCCCTATCTCTATTTCCACCAATGAGTCACATTACTTATATAAATCCAAAAGGTCTTGGTATGGGTTGTAACGTGGTTTAGGTGAATGGTGGTTGAGATATGGAAAGAGGGTCTATTTAAGTCAAAGAACTATGAGAATGTTGAAAATTTCACCTTCCATTGGTGTGGAGATGTAAGATCGACCTCCCCAAAAGTGTTTTCTTGTTTTCTTTGTTTCTTTACACTAATTGGGTGTCCAAATTCTCTCTCTTCTCTCTTTTTTTTTTTTAGAGAATCTCTTGTCAATTACATTTCTGTGACACCCTCGAGGAGATGTTGCTTGTTTTATACAACCCCAAACTTAGAACTGTTGTTGTTCTTAAATATTTCCCCTTAGTTTGAAGCTCAACTTCGAGATACAAGCAAGCTGTTCCTTTGCTAGGTGTATTAATGGTTTTCATAGTCTTGGTAGGGGTGAGCTAATCAAATACAAGAATTTGGTCTAAGGCTCGAGGGTTAACAATGGACAATGATGTAAGGTAGGCCATTTTGGTCTAGTAGGTGCGTATCAAAGAAGTGCCTTAATCATTTTTATGCAAGCATGAGATACTGGTTTTCAACTAAAAACAGGGCAAGTTCTGGAATGAAAAGCAATTTGTGATCTTACACAAAAGTGCGATGTGTTGGTGAGGCAGCTCACGAGCAATTTGTGCAAGCCTAGAACATGCGTTACAATGTAATTGTTGCAACCCATAACGAGAAACAACAAAGTAATTCTCATTTAATCATGCAACATGCGCATCATGCAGTGACATTTAGGAATTGTACAATCCCTCCATGCTTTGGAGAATGAGGTTCTATGAAAATTGATGTTCATTGGAGAGGGAGGAGGGATGGTATTGGAGGTTGTTACGAGTGTAGGGGCTGTAAGTTGTCTGCCTTTGTGCAAGCTTTTAGTGCGTGAATTACCCAAAATTTTGATGTTGGTGCTTAAATGAGTGAAGCATCTTTGTGGTGCTTCACTCGTCTAGGCTGCGTTAGGTGCGCATGGATTAGTTGGGTTGGCAATAGAGCTGGGTGGAATGCAAGTGTATATATGGATTTAATCTAACTCTGTATATTCAGTATATCAGTGCTCGGACAGTACTGAATCCTTTAGTGATTGGTTTCAATTATTATTTTAATGCATACTTCAGTGTTTAAGATAGATTGGAGAGATCTCACCAGTATGTGATAGAGTCATGCGTTGGCAACATTTGTTCCACCTTGAAGAAAAATCTTTTCACCGGTCACGTGCGTGTATTTGGAAAGTATTGCTGGTTAATCTCTTGAATCTCTTCATCTTATGCATGGTTCTTTCTTAGCCCCCATTTTTTATGTGGGTTAGGATTTGCACTCGGTTTATGCGATCAGTGTGTAGTACCTTAATAGCCCACATGAGAACATACCTGTCGGAGTTAGTATTTCCGGATCAAAACATTGGTGGTTAGGACGTATATCATTTACGGGATTTATACAAAGTTTGCAGTGCAAAATGTTTGAAGACTAATTTGGGGAAGGAACTACAAGTGGGATGCAGTTAACATGACATTTTCGAGACTAAGTTTAGAGGTGCAGTTTCACTTTCATGGGGAAGATTTTCAACTACAGCTTGTTTAATCTTCATCCATGTTGTTTCTTCCTGCTGCTCCCCTTTCACTTTTGCTTCTTGCTGCTCCCCATTCACTTTTGGTCTGTATCTGTTGATCCATGGAGCCCTTGTTGTTCTGTTCCTCCGAGAAGTCTTCTTTAGGCAAACAACATGTCTTCTTATTTTTTTCAAGGAGCCTTGGTTTCTTTGTCCTCTGTTTATTTTTACGTAAATATTTGTGTAATCCTCCTTTTTGCCTTTCGATTGGCGGTTGGAAACTGCTTGTGCTTGCGGCATCTCCTCTGTTCGTGCAGCATCTCATACACCTTGGGTGGTAGGCTTGGTCCCGGTTCCCTGCGGGGAGTTGGTTCCTGTTCTGTGAGTATGTGCCTTTCGATATATGATTTGTTGAGGGTGGCTGTGGAGGGACCTTGGTCCTTTCGATTCTACCCTGCGGCACGCGAAGAGAGCGAATGAGGCTGGGGTAGCCAAGAGAAGCCTTCGGTTTGGGGGCAATCTCTTCCATTTCGTGGGTAATGATAGTGCCCAAATCCGAGAGGTTCCAGCGCACGATCACCCACACCGAATAGCCCTCGCTTCTTAGCTACGTCATTGGAGTGGAGCGATGGCGGGATGTTGGATTGCACGAAGGTGTACCAAATCTTCGCCATAGCGGCGACAGTGCCTTTCTCATTGACTTCCCTCTCCGGTTTTATCTTTCTTTTCATCCCAGCATGTTTCGGGGATGCGAGTGTAGAGGAACCTTCCTTGTCCACCGGAGCATCTTTCAGCTCGTTGTATTTGCGGTCTCTCCCTCGAGACGTTGCTCCAAATGGCTCGTTGATGATGCAGGGTTTGAAAAAGAGATAGTTTTCCCCTCCCGTATGGTGAATCTTGTCTCTGCCTTGGTGAGCACCAGGTGGGCGTAGAACTCCGAGGTTATCTCCTCGTAGCCTCTCCCGCCATGTTGCACGCCTTTGTGCCATTTCCTGGTTTCAATCTCCACGGTGATCGAAAGGGAACTCTCCCATCTTCGAGCTGATTTTTGGTCCCCCACGAAGGAGCTACCTTTAAGGTTGTTAAATCGTTCCTCGTTGTCTGCGTACTTGAACCGGTGGGTGTCTTCAGCCCTTGCTTTCCCTCGGAGAACAACATTGTGGGGTTGTCTTGATACTTATTTTCTTGGTGATTCCGTGCCCAAGAAAAAAGAATCCTCTGATGTTGCGAAATGGGTTTGAGAAAGCAGTGGTTCCATTACCTTTCATCATGCTTGTGGAGATTCTGCTTGTTTCAGTGGAGAAGACTTCAGTTGTGCGTTCATTGTCGTTACTCTTTTCTGAGGATGCTTTCTCCTTTTCTCGATATCCCCACATGCATGTTCAGATTCTTTGTATTGTGTAATGTTGAATCTTCTCCCTTTGGTAAATCTGGTTTGTCTTCTGTCTACGGAGTTTGCAGCCATTAAATCAATGAATGCCATAATAGAGAGAAGAATTTCCCTTGATTGTTCCGGAGTTGAGAGAATGAGAGGGTTGTGTTCTTGCTTCGAATTGGGAACAAGGGTAAAGCAGTATGGGCTTTTAGAATTTCTGGTGGAAGGGAGTTTTACTCTCATTGTTATATAACCGATTCAGATGGGACTGAAGGTTTAGCGTTAAGAGCTGATTAGGTCAAAACTTTTCACCTTCCTTGTCTTGTGGCTTTTCCTAGGTTGGCCACGTGGCTTGGCTATTACCACATGTATTCTCGACCTTGGGTATGCTTTGGGTAACCCCAAACTTCGCTTCTCACCATCCCTTCACTTTGATTGTTTGAAATCCACCACCCCTGGCGGAAAATAGTTAATAACACATGTTTGTGTTATTCTTATTATTATTATTATTATTCTACATATATATATATATATATATATATATTATTTGTTTTTTGGGGGTGAGGTTTTATTGCTATTCCTTGTTAAACCAATTGGTTGGTGCTGCTCTCACTCTAGTTGCGTTGGCAACGTTCTCGCTCTCTTGCGTAGGCAACGCTACTAGTCTTTTTGTTTTAGGTGTTCCAGCCACTTGCATTCTTTCTTCCTTCTTGCTAGATTTGATGTTAAGGTGCCATCTAATTAACACAAAACTCGAATCTGGATTCATAATTAGTAATGTCTATGTACATAGGAAGGAAGAAATTGCAAAATTAATTAGATCAAAAGATAACTTTCAAAATAGGCATAAAAGGTTGTCTTCTTCAAAATTGGATAAGTGCATTGAGGACAATGTGACCATGCAGGCTGCAAGATTGAGTGCATCTTGTTCTAGTCAGTCTTCTTCCATTCGCGTTGTGATTGCTGGTTCTGCTTTGCTCTCGACGTCCTCTAAGTCATTCCATTGTAGCACCAGCTCTTGTTCAGCATCAGAGAGTTCTTGTTCAGTCATCCCTATCCTTCGTCCGATGGTTGCCAAGAGCTGTCGGTTGGCCTTCATCCCCAGATGGACTTTCTGCACATTTCTACGTGTCACTTCAGCTTGTTTGCCGGTGGTGTACAAGGAAGTGTAAGTCTTTCAGGCGATCGGTCTGTTCTTTGAGCATGTCGCAGATTTCTGGTGGGATTATGGTTGTGGGTTGTGCCTTGTGGAGAACGTAACGCCTAATGTAATCTTCATCCATGGTTGGATGGGGGTCCGGGCGCAAATCGAAGCAACTTCAACCCCCGGGATTCCGTGTGGCCGTGATGAGGCTTGGGTATCCTAGGGGAACATAGCACTTCCGCGCAATGTTCTTTATCTCCCGAGCAATTATTTGGGTGATGTCTACCTCGCAGGATGTCATTATCATCCAAAGCTTAACCGCCCGTTTCTTGTTTTACTTGTCGGAGTGAAGCTTAGGTAGCGAGGTTTGGATCGCACAAAAGTTGCATTCGCATTTTGGCCACTGAGTTTAAGTCAACTTTTGGCAGGACTTCCCATCATTGGAGCCATTGTCCTTCACTTCCCATTTGGCTCCTGGGGTGCATAGTGCTCTCAATGATACTGGTTGGTCTACTGGGATGCTTCTGTGACGCTGGTACATGCACCCTATTGTAGGAGGTCGGATCTCCAGCAGGTCCCGTATTACCTGTGGAGTGAAAGAGATCACTTTTCCTCGAACATAGGACTTATAGCAGTCCTCTGCTTCAGTCAATGCCACATTGGCATAAAACTCTCTCGTGATCTCTTCATATCCTTGGCCGGCCATTGCCTGACTTTTCCCATTTTCTCGTCAAGTAATTTCATTCTCCACTGCAAACTCCCACATGCTATTTCGGCTTCCTATCCCCCACAATGGGGATTCTCTTGAGCGTTTTGTATCTAGCCTCATTCTCTGGAGATTGAAACAGTTGCATCGTTTCTGCCATGATTGGAGCCTTGGAGGGGGTTGCCATCAGGAAATCTATGTAGGGAAAATGAAGAGTTGCAATGAGATAACTGCTGGGTTTTGATGGGAGTGTTGGTTATCTAGGTGTTCTTTTATATTTGGATGCGGGGGATATGAAAGGTCTGGTGGTTGGTTGGCGGTTTGGATAACTTAATGCAGGTTTATTTATTGAATGTTACTGTTGAGTTCCCCTTCTCTTTCTTGCTCTGGTCAGCTGTTGTTGCGTTGGCCACGCACCCTTGTGGCGTGTACTACGCGATCATGCATCCCAACTGGTTGGGCTGAATTTGCATTGCTGCCCTGTTGCACTCTATTTTAGTTTAATGCCTGCTGTTTAATTTCTCGGTTTCCTCTTCAATCTGCGACGCAAAAGACGAAAGAAAAAAAAATTTTAACCACAAAAACAACAAAACAAAGAAATAATACTAAAATTAAGCTATGAATTCAACTAATTCCAAGGGTTGCCTCTCTTGTAGCGCTTGTTTAGTGTCCTTAGCTTGACAGTTTGAGGATCAATTAGGTGGCGAAAGAGTGCAGGTAGTTCTTTCCCTGCTGATTTCACCTCCATAATAGTGCTTGACACGTTGACCATTGACTTTTAAACTTCTGTGGGATTCCACATCTTCAAGGGTGATGGCACCGTAGTCTGAAACTTCTTTAACCATAGAAGGACCTGACCACTTGGACCTCAGCTTTCCTGGAAACAACTTAAATCTGGAATTGAACAGCAAAGCAAGCTGCCCAGGTTCAAAAACTCTATGTTTGATTAGGTTCTCATGTCATTGCTTGGTCTTTGCCTTGTAGATTTTTGCATTTTCGTAGGCCTTGAGGCGAAATTCCTCTAATTCATGCAGGCTGTAAATCGATTCTCTAGATGTGTTAGCATTAAAATTGAGGAATCTGGTTGCCCAATATGCCTTATGCTCAAGTTCCTAATCGGGGTAGATGGGTGCTTTCCCAAAAACCACTGGTATGGAGACATACCGATCGGTGTTTTGAAGGCGTTCAGAGCCAGTGTCATCTAACTTGTTTGCCCAACGTTGCTCGGAGTTATTCCATGCTTTTTCCAGAATCCTCTTGATTTCTCTGTTGGAAACTTCAGCTTGACCGTTACTTTGTAGGTGATATGTTGTGGTTATTCTGTGCCTAACGCCATATTTGCTCAGGACTGCTTCTAGCTGCTTGTTGCAGAAGTGTGTCCCTCCATCACTAATTAGAATGCGCAGGACACCAAATCTGAATAGAATGTGCTTCCTCAGAAATCTTATTACAGATTTAGCATCACATGTGTGTGTAGGAATAACTTCTACCCATTTTGACACATAGTCCACAGCGAGTAGAATATACTCATTAGAATAGGAGGCAGGGAATGGCCCCATGAAATCTATGCCCCACACGTCAAACAGCTCTACTTCTAAGATGTTGGTGAGGGACATTTCATCTCTTCTTGAAATATTTCCGCTGCGTTGGCAAGCATCGCATGCAACGGTAAAATCTTTGGCATCCTTGAATAGTGGAGGCCAGAAGAATCCGCTTTGCAGCACTTTAGCTACTGTCCTTCTTCCATTGAAGTGGCCTCCATAGGATGAGCTATGGCAGTGCCACAAGATATCCCTTTGCTCTTCATGTGGGATACATCTTCGTAGTATACCGTCTACCCCTCGTTTGTACAGGAAGGGTTCATCCCATAAGTAGAATTTACTGTCATGATATAGCTTCTTCCTTTGCTGCCAGGACCATCCGACTGGGATGATCTGTGCGGCTTTGAAGTTTTCCATATCTGCATACCACGGCGTAACAGCAATGGCCAACAGCTTCTCATCTGGAAATTCCTTGTTGATCAAAATCTGTTCATCTTCCATGACTTGTGTAGGCAACCTGAACAGGTGGTCAGCTGCACCATTATCTCTTCCCTTTCTGTCTTGGATCTCGAAATCGAACTCTTGGAGGAGTAGGATCCACCTGATCAATTTTGCCTCCTGTTTTGACAGCAAATGTCTCAAGGTAGCATGGTCATTGTATACAATTACTTTGGCACCAATTAAATATGACCTGAACTTGTCAAATACGTAGACAACGACCAGTAGCTCCTTTTCAGTTGTTGTGTAGTTCAGTTGTGCATTGTTCAGCACCTTGCTGGCATAGTATATGACGTGTAGCCTCTTGTCCTTTCGCTGTCCCAAGATCGCACCTGACAAAATCACGCATCGTATGAGCTCGAATGGAGACTCTAATCTGTGTCTTGCAAGTAGACAGATTACTGTGACTAATTGCTTCTTAAGTGTGTTGAATGCCTTCATGCATGCTCCATCGAAGTTTAATTCAGCATCCTTCACCAAGAGGTCACATAATGGTTTGGAGATCTTGGAAAAGTCTTTGATGAATCTTCTATAGAATCCAGCATGCCCGAGGAAACTTCTCACTCCTTTCTCGTTCACCGGGGGGGAAGTCTCTCAATGGCTTCCACCTTGGCCTTATCTACTTCCACTCCCCTTGATGAGATCTTGTGTCCCAACACAATGCCTTCTTGCACCATAAAGTGACATTTCTCCCAATTCAGCACGAGGTTGGTTTCTTCACATCGTTTCAGCACACAGCACAAGTTACTCAGGCAATTGTCATAGTCAGAGCCAAACGCTGAGAAGTCATCCATGAAGACTTCAATGAAGTCTTCTACCATGTCGGAGAAGATGGCTAACATGCACCTTTGAAATGTGGCAGGTGCATTACAATCCAAAGGCATCCGACGATATGAAAATATTCCATAAGGACAAGTGAAGGGCGATTTTCTCTTGGTCCTTCGGATCCACCACAACTGGATTGTAACCAGAGTACCCGTCCGAAGCATTGAGGGAGGCATGCCCGGCCCTAGTCTTTCCAAAGATCTGGTCCATGAATGGGAGAGGAAAGTGATCCTTTCTCGTGGACTCGTTAAGTCTCCCATGTCATGCACATACGCCAACCAGTTACAGTCCTCGTAGGAATAAGTTCGTTCTTTTCATTAGGGATCACTGTTATCCCTCCTTTCTTAGGTACAACCTGAACTGGGCTGACCCAAGAGCTATCGGAGATTGGGTAGATAATACCTGCATCCAATAACTTAAGGACCTCTTTCTTCACAATCTCTTTCATGGTTGGATTAAGCCTCCTTTGGGGCTACACGACAGGTTTAAAATCTTCCTCCATTAGATCTTGTGCATGCGAAGGAAGGACTTATTCCCTTCGTATCGAAATAGTCCACCCAATGGCAGGACTGTGGGCTCTTAAGATCCTCGGAATTTCTCTTCTTCTTGCTCATTGAGGGAGTTGCTTACAATTACGGGGAACGTGTGCTTTTCCCCCAAGAATGCATAACGGAGGTGAGGTGGGAGTTGTTTCAATTCTGCTTGTAGGTTGCCCACTTTTGCTTCTTCCTTTGGCAAACCTTCAGAGGGTTGTGGACCTGATTTTATGGGAGGATTAGCTTCAAGTGTGGCTATGCATTCCTCCACACCTTGGTTCTCCTTTTCCCTCTCCTGGCTTAGGCCTTTGGCTTGCCAGAGTACTCCTTCCAGAATAGACTCACTCTAATCTTTTTCAAAAGGGGCTGACAGTGGTGTTGCCAACGCGGTTAGTGGCAGTGTTGCCAACGCGTCCATCCTCATACAATGTGGTTGTTCAGTAGGGTGTTTCATGGCTTCAAACACGTTGAACGTCACCTTGTCATCCTGCACCCTCAGCATTAGTTGCCCTTGCTGCACATCAATAAGTGCTCTCCCCGTAGCAAGGAATGGCCTTCCTAGGATCAAAGGAATTTCAGCATCTTCCTCCATGTCCAACACTACGAAGTCAGCTGGAAATATGAATCTGTCTACCTTGACCAGGAGGTCTTCCACAACACCATATGGATGTTTAATCGATCGATCAGCCAGTTGGAGACACATCATGGTAGGCTTCACCTCCTCAATTTCCAGTTTCTTCATTATGGAGAGGGGCATCAGGTTGATGCTAGCTCCTAAGTCACATAGTGCCTTTCCAATCTGCAAATTCCCAATGGTGCAGGGAATTGCAAAGGATCCTGGATCCTTCAGCTTCTGAGGGAGCTTTCTTTGGATGATGGCACTGCATTCTTCTGTAAGAGCTACGGTTTCGTCTTCCTTAAGCCTCCTCTTCTTGGACAGTAACTCCTTCATGAATTTTGCGTATGAGGGCATCTCTTCCAATGCTTCTGCTAGTGGTATGTTAATCTGCAGTTTCCTGAATATATCCAGGAATCTAGAAAACTTTCGCTCTTCTTGCTTTTTCTTCAGCCTTTGAGGGAATGGGACATTTGGCGTTGTTGACGTAGCCTTTTCCCCGTTGGCCACGGCCTCCTCAAATAGCTGCTTTTTGCTTTTTCGCACTAACCTGTCGTGGAAGTCCTTTTTCTGCACCTCCTTTGTTACTGATTTTGGGCTGATTGCTGGTTCTCCTCCGGGTTGCATTTCTGTTTCAATTCTGGGAGGTTGGTCTGCTGGATCAACAGCGTCATTGGCTCATATGATCATGTTCTCTGTTGTCTTTGGTATTGTGGGAAACCTTGGTTCTATCTTCTTTCCACTTCTTGTTGTGATGGCATTGCATTGCTCTTTGGGATTCACTGTTGTATCACTGGGAAAACTCCCAGCGTTTCTGTCTGTGAGTTGTTTAGACAGTTGTCCCACTTGATTCTCCAAATTCTTGATGGACGCTTGAGTGGATTGCATAAATTGGCTGACTATTGTCGCAACCGTAATTCCGACGAGACGACGAACTCGCTAAAATTTTAAAAATGAGCCTATGGATTATGTGGAGCCGCCACCAAATTTTTTATTTGAGGGAAAAGTATTTGGAAAAAACCCTGACCCAAGGATGAGATTTAGGTTCGGGAGTCGGTTACGACTGGGGAAGGTGTTAGGCACCCCACTCGCCTGTTCCGAAGAACAGTACCCTTAAACTGAGTGTGTGATTGTTTTAAAATTGTTTAATCCTTTTAATTAGTGTGAAAATAAATACTTGATGGGGGTTAGCCTAATAGGACTTGATCCTGCTCCTACGTATTCCCCGGTGCAATGGGAAACTCAAGGCTTACGTAGTTCTGGTTTGTGAAGGCTTGACCTTCGAAGAGTGTTTTGGAAGAATGTTTGAAGATTTTGCTA
Source organism: Canavalia ensiformis (assembly GCA_026541065.1). Taxonomy (NCBI): domain Eukaryota; kingdom Viridiplantae; phylum Streptophyta; class Magnoliopsida; order Fabales; family Fabaceae; genus Canavalia; species Canavalia ensiformis. Next base: position 11,859 of record JAMKYM010000739.1, read on the forward strand.
TTTGAAAAGAAGTTTTATTTTTGGGAGGGGTCTTTGGTCCACTCATGCACAAGACCCGAGGCGGCTAAGGCAGCACAGGGACCTATACGAACTACTAAATGTTGAACAGCAGGTAGACCGCCAGTTCCCCATTTAGAGTCCATTGCGTGAGACCTAGAATCCCAAATATCAAGAAAAAGAGGTTTTTAAGTATTAGAAGAGGATCTCAAGTCCACTCATGCACAAGGTCCGAGGCGGCTAAGGCAGCATAGGGACCTATACGAACTACCAAATGTTGAACAGCAGGTAAACCGCCAATTCCCCATTTAGAGCCCATTGGGTGAGACTTGAAAAATCCCAAAATATTTAGAAAAGATTTTAAAGTTTTGAAAAGACACGATTTGCAAATGATATTGATTCTTTAATAAGAGAAAACTTGAATTTGAGATAAGAATTTTATTTTTGAGTTTTGGGGTTTCAAATAGAAATTTGGCGTAACTTTGCAATTATGGAAATTTAGGATGGTTTGGTAATTATTAGAAAATTTTTTTTATGAATTTTCTAGATTTTGTGTTTCTGTATTGATTTTTATTAATTTTTGAATTTTTGGAATTTTTTATTAATGAATTTCTGGAAATTTTTGTTATCCTTTGAATTTCTGGAAATTTTTGTTATTTTTTGAATTTCTGGAATTTTTATTATTTCTGGAATTTATATTAATTTTTGGAATTTCTGGAATTTTTTATTAATTTTTGAATTTATATTAATTTTCTGTGTTTTTTATTAATCTTTGGATTTTTATTTAGTTTTTGTTAATTTTCTAGAATTTTATTAATTTTTGAATTTCTAGAATATTTTTTATTAATGAATTTCTGGAATTTTTTATTAATGAATTTCTTGATTTCTTGATTTTTATTAAATTTCCTATTTTCTGTAATTTTTTGTTAATTTTCCTATTTTATGTAATTTTTATTAATTAATTTATTTTCTGTAAATTTTTATTAATTTCTGTTTTCTGTAAATTTTTATGTAACTTGTGGAATTTTATTTCAGGGACAGGATAGGGATTCTAGAATTCTCCTATGGGTATTTTGGTAATCTTTGTGGGGGACAAGGAAGGCATTATGTGATTTCCCTAAGGGCATGGGAATCTTAAGGGCATTATGGTAATCTGCCATAACAGGGAATCTTAAGGGCATTGTGGTAATCTGCCATAACAGGGCTATGCTGGGTATTCTGTGGATTCTTCGAGGACATCGTGGTAATTTGGCTTCAGCATGGCTTGGTTAGGAAAAAAAAGGGAGAATTGATTCTGGGGGTTTCGAACCCATATCCTAGGAGATTGCGGACCACGATCGACACCATCAGGCCACGTTTGTGGTTGAGTTTATAGGGCTTTCTGTTTTGACTTAAACCATATACCAGTAGTGTTTAAATTAAATCAACAAAAGTTAGGAGTGGGGGTTCGAACTCGGGGTCTTGAGGATCGTGGGCGGTATGCTCAGCCATATGGGCTATCTAGCTTTGTAGTTTGTATTCCATGAACCACGCATATATACAGGGAAAGGGTTACTTCCTTAATCTGAAGCATGATTCACTGGTGGGCCCTACGTCCGCCTAGCTTAACCCTTTTTTGCATGGCCTTTTCTAACCACGTTCATGGATACAAAGCCTCTTCAAATCAGATTCTGATTATTGAAATTGGGACCACGTGAGTGTTTTACCGGGGTAGCGTGTATACATGGGAATCCAACCAGCCTCCCTTCATTATAGATAAGTGAGTGGCATTGTCTCCATTGACACTAAATATTCCCTAGCTTGATTGGGAATGGGTGTAGGCAGAATGGGTAAGCAACAAACTGTCACCTGACCTTTTTAGAATGCCACAGGATTTGATGGAACACATGATATTTGAAAAACTAAGTGGCAGTGGCACACAAGTATTTGGCTCATGTTTATTCTACATGTACGTAATTGCATGGGGCACATGTTAGCTCATGAGAATTGGCTTGACTTGCGTAAGCTATGAATAGTATGTTTTCCTTCAACCCATACTTAACGAACGGGGCCAAAAATAGGCATCTCACCATGGCCATAACAGGGTAATAGGTGCTGAACTAATGAACTCAACATCAACAAAGCTCATAAGCCATAAACTGGGCCTCGAAACCTTCTTTGTGTTCTAAAAAGATAGCTCCTAGAATCTCAGAGCTTGTAGCAACTTTTACGAGCGAGTCAAGGAAAGATTCTGGTGATCAAAGAGGATAGGGTGTTGTGGCTCCTCTTTTATAGGCCCACTGAAGCAATGGTTATGGCACTCAATAGCCAGAGATGATCAAGTCTTGTACCCGAAGCATGAAATAGGCACCTATTTGAGCCTGTTGTATCAATTTTAACTCCTTTTTTTTTTGGTAAATCGTGCCATCCTAGACCGAGCATTCAGTGCAAACAGGATTCGGGTCTATAGTTTAACTATTGAAACAGCATGCATGTATACAAGATTAACCTAGTTATATTCACGCTTAATTCACAGAATTCTCATTCACATCTTAATATGGTGAATCAACCAAGAACATGCGTTTTCTTTGTTATGAATCGAGGTCCAATCAAGGTCTAATTTCATGCAGAATCGTGCGAATTAGTACATCAAATTGGAAACAAAATCATTCAAGAATATTAAGTCTTGACTAACCTCCAGTACTGAATTCAGAATGGTGTTGGAATGACCTTCTCTCTTCCTTGCCTTTATGATGAACAGAAAAGGACCCTTCTCTCTAATTTCTTTTTTTTGGATCCCCTTTGATTTTTTCCTTCCAACCAATCAATCTTCTTGGACTTTGAAGGAAATTTTGTCGCTAATCCTCGGCTGGGCGTTCAGACTCAGAGCCGAGTCCAAAGGGAAGAGTTCCCTCCTCCAAAGAAAATCAGAGCCTCCCCCCAAGATCTTCTCTTCATTCCGTTTTTTTTTCTTCTCCCCAAAACCAACCTCCTCTCCTTCTTCGAACTAGGCTCAATATATTTCCCAAAAGCCAACCTCCCCCTTTTTCTTTTTTTCATTTTTTCCGTTTTCCTTTTTTTTTCTAATTCTGTTTTTTTTTTTCTTCTGTTTTTAATATTCTGTTTTAATATGTATTTTCAATTATTATCTTTTGTTTTTTTTTTAATTTTGGTTTTATTGTTATTTTTATTATTTCTGTTTTTACATTATTTTTTTCAGATTTGGTATTTTTGTTTTTTTTAAATTTCATTTATGAATTTATTTATTTTTCAGATTTTGAATTTTTTATTCTTCTGATTTTTGAATTTTTATTATTATGATTTTTTCTAATTTTCAGTTTTTTAGTTCCTGTTTATTAAATTAAAATGAATTTTTTTATTTTTGATTCTACCTTTTGTTATTTAATTCTTTCATTATACATTTTTTCAAAAATTGCTTTATTTTTTAGTTTCTAATTATTTTAATTTTTCTTTTGTTTTTCCATTTTTATTAATTCTGTTTTTATGTTTTATTTAGATTTTCTGTTTTTGTAATATGTATATATATTTTTTTGTTTATTCTTTGGTTTCATGATTAATTTTAATGGTTGTGGGCTTCAGACATAAATGGGTGTTTACAACTATATTCCCCAAGTCTGCAGAATTGTCCTGTGGTTGGTTCGTCTGTTGGTGAGTGGATTGCTGCTGAGCATATTGCCTGTTCCTCCTTGGGTTGCTCTGGTTCCTGAAATTGGAATTGTGAGAGTTAGAGTAGGGAGGATACCTAGGCCTCTGTGGCTGGCCCATATAGTGCACTTGCTCCTGGTTGGGGTTTCCTGTTACGTCTGTATCACAACATCCGTTTTCGTGTTCACCCCCACAAAAGTCACATTTCAGGACTTGGGCTGGTTGGGGAACTCCTACGTTGAAGACCTGTAGTTGTTTTGTCAAAGCCTCCAGCTGTTGTGAGATCAGCTTGTTCTGAGCAAGTATTGCAGTTTGTGTGTCCAACTCCAGCACACCTCTCTTGGGAATGCTTCTGTCAGTTGGTGTTTGGTATTCATTGGAGGCCATTATTTCAATCAGTTCCATGGCCTCCTCTGCAGTTTTAGTATTTAGGGATCCTCCTGCTGAGGCATCTATAATGAGTCTCGTGGCGGGCTTGACTCCATTGTAGAAAATATGAACTTGATGAACATCGGAGAAACCATGGTGTGGGCACTTCCTTAAGAGCGCCTTGAACCGCTCCCAAGCCTCATAGAGTGATTCTCCCTCTTTCTGAGCGAAACAGGAGATCTCTCCTCTCAGCTTGTTGTATTTTGAGGGTGGAAAGTACTTCATGAGGAACTTTGATACCAATTCCTCCCAGGTTGTGATACTTCCTCTTGGTTGGGTTTGCAACCAATACTTGGGCGGTCTCTTAAGGAGAACGGAAATAGCCTTAGTCTGATCGCTTCGTCGGAGACTCCATTTATCTTGATTGTATCGCATATTTGGAGAAAGCTTGAGAGGTGGAGGTTTGAGTCTTCCACTTCACTTCCTCCAAACTGGTCCTGCTACACGAGATGGAGCAATGCAGGTTTAATTTCAAAGTTGTCATATAAAAGGGGTGGTCTCACGATGCTGGCGCTGCAACCTGCAGAATTTGGGACTGCATATTCTCCCAACGTAATTCTCCTGTTGAGTTGATGTTCCTCCATGATTGAGTAGTGTGCAGGATTTTCTTCGTTGGCCCTTTGCAGTCTTTGTTTCTCTTGTTGCTCCTTTTGTAACCTTGTTTCCCTTCAAGTTCTTCTTGCGAGCTTTTCAATCTCAGGTTCAAAGATCAATTTCTGTTCTTGTTTACCTCGCATAAATAAGTTAAACAAGATTAAACCGAAGAAAGAATCAGTGTGCAACAGAGTCAGAAATATAAATCAGAATTGCTCAATCTAGTGTATTCGTAGTACTTTTCAATATTGAAAGACAAATCCCCGGCAACGGCGCCAAAAAATTGTTGGTGTATAAACGTATGAAGGCAAGTGCACCTTATCGTTTCTATGAAATAAATGATGAGTAGAGTATCGTCTCCATAGAGATTTGGTTCAAATACTGAATTTCTACTAGTCCACTAATTGAACTCAGTTATGGGGTTGCGTAGGCAACACAATTTTATTTGCGTAGGCAACGCAAACAGAAATTAACAGGAATTCACAGAATCTGTCTCAATCTGGAATTCTGTTCTAACACGCAGGGACTTATTCAAATTTAATTCTGGACTGTCAAACACTCTGCAATTGATATAAAGGTGTGAGAATTCAAATTATGGAAAATGTTAAGGTTGGATTTCACCAAACTTCCCCTATGTAATCCTTGATTATTGCATATACCTAAGATAAACATACATTGAAGATCGAATTCACAAACTTGGTAATGAAGGTCACTTCCATGACTCAACAATCCTTCACAGCAAATGAGGAATTCTAATCCCTTAGCAATTCCTAATTTGCGATAAGCGTTACATTCAAGAATTCAAAAGACCTCACAATTATGAACCTCTATCCCTAGAGCCTTCACAATTATGTTGTTCAATCCCAGTTCCAATTCTTAAACCAATTTCCCAATTGTGAGAAATAATTTTGATTCGCTTTATGAGTGGCCAAACCATAAAAGCATGAAGTAAAGAGATGAACAATTAACATTAAAGAAAAACGATCTTGAATAAATGAAATTATCTGGATTACATAGGATCGGTTAAGGTTTCATCCTTCCCCAACATGGGCTCAGTTATACATAATAAAGGAGAAATAAAACAGAGGAGGGGGAGAAGGTTTTGGTCATTGCAGGTTGCTGTAGAATCCCTTCTTCCTCAATCTTAGGGTTTCTCCTTCTCTAGGGGCAGTACCAACGTCTAGGAAAACGGCGGCTCTACCCTCTGGAATTTTGCTCTGGAGATAGACTAATGGATAGAGTGAGTGCTCCCCTTTCTTGCTCTGTTCTGGCCCTTTTATAAGTACTGGTCTGTTCCGTCGCATATCCAACGCGACTCAGCTTGCGTTGTCAACGCGATGTGGTTGACAAATTTCTTCCTGTCTCTCTATTTCTTCATGTGTTCCACGCAAATTCATGTACGTTTCCAACGTGGGATCCTGCAACAATTTTTCAGGGATCAAGACACAGGAATTTATGAGAATTTATCAATCAAAAGGCTCCAAGACTGCATTTTCCACATTATGCTTACGTTACTCAGTATTCTAGTTGTTGCTTATGTTTTAGTTGTGTTTTAAGCTCTAACTACTCTTAATTTCCTTGAATTATGTTCCAAATAAGTGCCTTATTGGGTACTTATCACTTGCTGAAAATGGTAGATTTATCCTTAATCACATTTTTAACCCATTTTTGCCAAAATCTCTCTAGGGTGGCCAAATGCACTCCTAGAGGTTTTTTTACCTATTTTTGCTTTAATTTACTTTGTTCAAAGGTTGATTTTGTTAATTTAAAACCTAATTGCAGAGCTTGATTTGCTTATAAATTTTTTTTATCCAAGTTAAATTATGCTTTTGGAGTGGTGGCCGAAAGCCCTCCTTTGTTAGCCAAGGTGATTTCTTCCAAGCTTTCACCTCACACCACCTTGGTTTAGTGGTGTTATGATTTTTCAGCCCCTCTAGCCTCTGGTCCATGCTTATTTCTTTCAAGTTGTGATGCTTAGGTGTTGGTCATGATGAGTCTTGGGGTGCCATACAAGGACTTAGCCACTTTTGGGCTACAAATTACATCATTTGCTTGGTAGCTTTCTAACTCATGTCCAAAGTCCAAAGGAAACCTTTGGAACTTATTACAAAACTTTATTTCACCTCTTAACTTACATAATCAGAGGTGCAGATCCAGCACATAAATCATCACAAGAGATAAATCACAATATTAAAATGTAATCATCAAAACAAGCAACACATCACTTTTCTCAAGCATTAAAAGGTAGATCTTCATGATCTACTCCAAGATCCACATCTCCTCTTCCAAATAAGCTTCAAAAACCTTTCTCATGAGAGCATAAAACTGATCAAAGCTTCAAAAATAATTTTAAAACAAAACTCACCGATTAAATTTCTTCTAAGTGCCATAGAAGCACTTTTAACTAAACAAACTTTGTTTTTCTTTTCAAAAATCACTAAAAAGAGTGGGGCTGATTTTGAACGGTTAAAATACAGTTTTAAACTCTCACAAGTGAAAACAAAAGAAGACAAAAAAATCTTGGAGAAAAGATGCATGAAAGAAAACAAACACACCATAAAAAGGCAAGTTAAAAGCATAAAAAGACAAGTAGAAAGATCCTACTTGTTGAAGACCTCCTTAGTGTTTTTGTGTGCTTTAAAGGCTTCCTTGGGTCCCCTTTTGTCTGCTCTGGACGTGGACAAAGGATGGTGGTGGGGCTTAAGTGTTTATAGCGTTAATATAGCTTAAGTCTTAAAGATGAAGACTTAGGCTTAAAGTGTAAGTTTTTGGTGTTTTGGAGTTATGGAAAGCTTGGAGAGAATGGAGAGGATTTTGATGAGTTTCTAAGCTGAAAAATCTGAAGCAAATGGGGTTCCAAGGGTCCCAAAAAATTCAGACTCCTATGGGCCAAGTGGAATTAGTTTTGCACTTAGGGGTATTTTGGTAATTTTGCCCAAGATTTTTCCTATTTTTCAAAATAAATCAAAATTCAAGGAATTATCCTTTTAGGCTTAGATTAACGTTAATTAGGCTGATATTTCCTCTAATTATGATTAATTTAACCTAAGCGTGCTTTACTTTTAATTAACCAAGGTTAGTTAGTCTTAACCATGGTTAAAGTAACCTTTTTACTATTCACTTTCCTCTTTTTGTGGAAGACTTGGTTGACTTCATTTTGGTGACTCACCACCACCTTTCCAGCTGTTGCATTTCGTGCACATGAGTGTGGGGCCCACTCTTGGCATGCTTATCACCTTATCCTGCCTTCCCAGCCTTCCAGGGGTGTTTTCGTAATTTTCTCAGCATTGCTGAAAAATTTCCCACATTGTTCCTCTGATATTTCTAAGACTTTTTGGTTCGTTCTCATGTTAATCTAAGGTCGTTTGCTATTTTTATGGGAATTATCTAGCTTTGTGCAAAAAGTACAGCTCCTAGGGGTATTTTGGTCATTTTCAAGGTTTTCGAAGGGCGTTTTTGTCCCTTCTCAGGTTTCTAAATTTTTCTCACTACTTTTAACTATACATGATGTTTATAATCCCTCCAAGATGTCTTATACTTGTATTTCAATTTTTCTAGCTCATTATTTGAGCTGCCCAGGTGCAAGGGCATTTTCGTCATTTGCACCAAACTTCCTAATTTCTCTGCTTTTGGCTCCTAATTTCACCTAGTTTTATCCTAGAAACTATTTGTAGCCTCAAACATTTATCATAGAAAAATTGGGATGTTACAACTGCTACCTTCTCTGATGTTCCCATCATTGGTGAAACTTACAAAAAATGGACAAGAACACGAACAAAAAAATACACACACAACAAACACTTATATACAACAAGCACACACACAATTGAAGCATACACAACACAAATGTACAAACACAACACACATACAATGATTATATATACGCATTTAACAAACATACACTTGTATATAACATACAAATAAAGAGCATACAAAATATATGCACTGCACAAAGAATTCAAGCAAACAAGCACAAAAGTAAAACACACAAACACCAAACACATATACACATAATTATAAAAAACAACATAAAGAAGTAGAGCTCAGACAACAAATGCATACACAAATACTTTTAAACAACACACATAACAAGCACATAATTAACAAATACACAAACAAACAACATATATAGACATTCAAGCATACAACACAAAAAACACAAACACAAGTAATATACATGCACAAACATTCAAATAAAATAAACATAAAACCAATTTATTCTCAACCAATAAACCAAAAAAATACACTTACAAACAATAGATAAGAACACAAACAAAAATCTTACGCACACAACAAAGACTCACATTTAACATGCATACACTTGTACACAATATACATAGAAAGAACACAACATACACACATAGCAAACAAAGGCAAACAAACACAATCAACATAAAAACACTCACAAACACCTGACACATATATACATAATCATAAAAAATAACACAAAAAATAGACCATAGAGAATAAAAATACATATACAAACACTTTTAAATAACACACATAATAAACACACAATTAACAAATACACATACACAAACAACATATATAAACACCAAACCCACAAAAAAACCACGCATGCACAACATATTTACTTAGTCATAAAAAATAAACACAAATAGCAACAAAACCAAATATACACAATCAGTAACAACATACTCCACACATGCTCACATTCAAATAACGTACACACAAAATACACAAACAAGTAATACACACAACATGTGTAAAAAATAAATTTACAACATAAGCAATAGATGCACAGACACTTAGTAATAAAAGGAAAACATACAAAAAACATGCACACACTTAAACCACATACATACCTATTAACAAAAAAATAAAAGCATACATACCTAATCAACATATATAAAGACACACTCAAACAATATCTACAAAAAAAAACATACGAACACAATAATACCACAAAACAACCATGTGCACAAACAATAAACACAAAAACAACAACCATAGACACCAATGTATAACAAGTGCACGCACAACCATGTGTGCTCACACTCTACACATATGCATAATTCAAATAACATACCTAAAACTCAAAAAAGTAACACACTAAAAGACTATATACACACATCAAACATTCATAAATAACAAACAAATACAAAAAAAAACATTATAGCATAAACAAAAAATACACACACAACAAACACACACTTAAACCACATACACACATATTAAAAAAAAACTTACAAACACACATACCCATAACCACACTCAAATGTGAGCTTGGTTTTGCGTAATCAAAAGTGTAAACAAGCTACAAACAAAAGGAATCCCAAACTTATACAAAGTAGATTCCTCAAAGGTAATCCACAAGATCCAATTTAATACAAGGGAAAAAGGAAAACATGTGTGCATTACTCCACACATGGCATGATCACTCATAATTGCAAAGTAAACCTCTCCACACATATATTTAGAGATATTCAAACATGCAAGAGTAAAGTCTCAAAGTCCTTAATATCCACAATATTTAAAGAAAGTAATAAACACCTAAAGAGAAAAGTTAAAAAACATACCTGGGCTCCCTTCAACCTTACAAAATAAAATAGAAACACAAGTTAGTGCGACTAATTTCTAAAAACTTAGTCAACACCTAACACCCCTTTTTGTCTCTAATCATGCACAAGCCATACACTCCACACACTTGGTGAGTATCCTACACCAAGTTAGTATAAGTCCACAAGTCTTACTTTACATAGAAATTGCAACAAGAAAAATTACAAAGTAAGCAAACCTACTTACAAGCATCTAAGATTTACAAGAATTTTTAACCTACTACAACCAAATTCTAAAAAAATTTACAATGGTAAAATTCAAATTTTATCTATTCTAATTTATTACAATAATGATCAAGTCTTCAAGTATCTTCAATTATCCTTGTTTCCTTTGGATCCAAGGTGCACCTGCATGATATAAGAGAAGAAAACCTTGTTTTCCAAACACAAGGAAAGGTTGGATATTTAAATTAAATTTTTCCTTCCCTCTCTATGTTTTTATGTGTGAAGGTTGTATGTACATCAGGTTGTATGTTGTGTGTGTTTATGTAAGTTGTATGTGTGCTAGTTGTATGTGTATGATGTACATGAGTTTATTGTTTGTGTACTATTTGTGTGTGCTTGTTGTATGTATATGATGTACATGAGTTTATTGTTTGTGTACTATTTGTGTGCCTGTTGGAGTTGTTCGTAAGTTTGTTGATTGGGTATTCGTTGTTTGTGTATGATGTACATAAGTTTGTTGTTTTGTGTACTATTTATGTGTGCACGTTATAGTTGTTCGTAAGTTTGTTGACCGTGTATTTGTTCTTTGGGTATGCATGTGTTTATGTAAGTTTTGTGTGTGTTTATTCTATGAGAAGTTTGTGTGTGAATATTATCTCAAGGCTCAACCACATGTTAAACAAACATAAATGCTATGGAAAAAAAATAATAGGCAAAAAATCATGTTTGTTTATGAAAATAGAAAAAATATATAATTAAACCTGATGTGGAGTAGGTTGCCCTTCAAAGTCAAAACTCAAACACTGTAAACTTAGATGTTTCAATCTCTACCTAATGATTAACAATTCGCAAAAAGATTTAAAGCACATAATCTATAACCATGCAGGTACATATTATCCCCAACTCCATTTTAGCACTTCAAAAGTTTAAAATTACATATAATCATAAATATCATCATGAATACATCGAACATAAAATAAAATTGAAGAATTTTATGGCAAAAAATACAAGATTATAAAAGCTTGTAGATAATGAATTAAGAATTTAAAAATAGGTTATAAATAACACATATATCTACACACAGAAATGTCCAAACAACCAATATAATGGCTAAACCACATAAGAAAAAAAAAACATGAAACAACACCACCATATAAAAATAGTCACAATAGATAATTTAATTGTTACAACTTGCATTACCCTCAATATGTGAAATCATTTATAACTATAAATAATAAAATAATGTATTAGATATAGAGAATAATTTAAAAAATAACTACTTGTTATTATAATAATAAAATAATATATTAGGTAATAAAATATAATAAATAAATTATTATTTTATTATTAACAAGCAGTTTAAGAAAATAAAAAAAATAACGATATGAATTCAGACAATTTCATCACATATACTATATTTATTAGATAACAAATATATATTTCAGCAATAAGGTTTAGATGACTAATATCAACAATTAAATTAAGCGGTAATAAAATGGTAAAAACTTGAATTGCCACATTTCATCAAACAATCAAATTTTAGAGTGGAAACAACACCACAAGCAACAATTCATGAACATGATATTCACCCGCATTCCATCCACTCCAAAAAAACCAATGCTATTTTAACTCGCTATCAAAAAAATGAAGACTAGAGGGCTCAAAAGAGGGTTGATGGCAGTCAAACAGTTATCTCACTCCAATTGTGAAAAATGCTATAATACTTGTAGTGGATGATTCAAGTAACAATAAAAAATAACTAACCAGTATACGTGCAGCCTCGGGTGACAAGGGTTTCCCCTCCTCACAAACAACATAATCAGAAACAAGCTCCAAAACTAAAATAATGTCAAACAAGAAAAACAGAGAAGCAACCAGCAAGGCAATTAATAAGCCCAATCAACAAGTTAAAAGTGAATCATTTTTGTTATGAAAGAAGCTCAACAGCTAAATAATGTCAAACAGATAGGTCAAAAACTTTGACAATAGAAAGCCTCATATTTATTTTAAATCATATAATGGATAAATAAAAACTGGGAGGTAAAAAAAAGGGCACATCATTAAATGCAGAGGACTCGGAAGTCATATATCAAAGCTTCCATTATCAATTTTGATAAACAAGAATCCTAATTAAGACAATAGCACACTTGTTTCTCCCACTTCGGACCATAATGATTGTAGTGTTACCCATGTCCTCCCTTGGTAAGTCTAAGTTTCCATTTCAACACAGTTCACCTCACAAGCATCGATCTAAATCACTTTCGAAAACATTTCAATAACAGAGGAGTCCCAAAAAAAAAAGAAAGAACACAAATGTTTAGATATATTTTAGATAATTATTA